>JBCAUG010720866.1:0-27153 GCA_038406175.1 Haplosyllis leylae | reverse complement strand
TTTCTGAAGGACTAGTACATTTCAAGATCGACTAGTCCCGTTTGACTAGTGGAATCAAAATGTTAAGTCACAGTCTGCTTGTCGAACTGATCGACTAATACCCTCAACTTTATAACTCATATTTTGCTTGCCAAAGTCCGACCTTGACCTTCACCCCTGCGTCCCCTTGCTACTCATTGAAACAACAAACTTCCTTACTCTGCATGCAGAATATATGGCAAGTGTTGTGGTTGTACTGTTTCACACGCAAACCACAAAAATTCACAAAAAAACTTCCATGGCGCAGGCAATAGAAAATGCCGCAAACATTAGATGTCTGTGACGATTTCCGACAATGATGAATTGTGACGAAAGATTACATTGTACTGGCAAAAATAGAAAATGAATCAGCAAACGTCTCAAAAGACAAATTATCATTGTGTGTTCTGACAAGTGGGACAGTTTTTGTATATCCTCAGACGTAACTTTTGACATTTTCATTTCCATGAGGAAATTTTCTCACGAATACATCATCTCATTACATGTGGAAATATATCTCTCTCGAGGATCCTATTTACATGTGTACCAGGGTGATCGGGGCACAGGTCAAGCGATTGATCTCCGAATGCTTTGTTTCGAAAATTGGGCTCGAAATCAAGGCAATCTGTATGCACCCGCTGTGCACACAATGGCAGTGCAATGTACACGTATTCTGAGCCTGCAGCTTCAAAATAATCAGCAAATCCTGGACTTTTTACAAGTAGAAGTTCTGTGCACAATCTGATTATGGTTCCGCAGTACACGTAGTGTACAAGCGGAGCCATTCTGTTTTTGCCAGAGACAAATCATGTTGGCATACTTTTTGTCAAAAAAATTAGAAAATTTTCAGCAAAACTCCTACCATAATTTTTTTTGGTTTTTAGCAGATTTGGACTCAGCATCAAAAGTTGGAAGTTGGGTCCCAGACCTCCCTCCTCTTCCTGCCCCCCCCCTCCCCCCACCAGACAGGGAAATTTAGTTTTCAGCAGATTTGGACTCAGCATCAAAAGTTGCAAGTTCATGACCCCCAACCAGACATAGGGAAATTTGGTTTTAAGCAGATTTTGACTTGGCATCAAACATTTTTGGGATTGCTAATGCGCAGAACCATTTTGCGCCCCGTCCAGGGGCGCCTCGTTTTCCTTTCCTTCGAGCGATTTAAGTACAGGATAAAAATTAAAATATTAAATACTCTGCTTTAATTTAATTTCATTAGTTTTAGTGCCAACATCTGACCCATTTTAAGGTGAAACAAGCGTTCATTTAAAGACTTTTAACGATTACACCTGTGCATTTAGATCCGAGTACTTGTTTCTTCAGTTCCATTGTTCAACAAGCTGTATCCAGCTGGGAAGATCAATATGTGGTTTTAATCCAAGAATTTCCTTGAGCAAAGAAAGCGGCGCATACCTTACATTGTAACAGCGTGCGTTTTCCAGAACCGTGACAAAAGTCATCTCGGACCTGGAGAGTAAAACCACGGGGAACGAGTTTCCTGAGAATAATACAGTGGCGGATCTAGGTTTTCCCGTCGAAAGTTGCCCCCGTTGGTCAGGGAAAGGGGTGGCAGGGAAGACTAGCCAATGTCCAAGACCCCAAGCTTTGGGCAAAGGAATCAGGCTTGAGGAAGAAGGTAGAGGAACGAGCGCCCGAACCAACCGCGTTAAATCCGCCATTGTAACAACGTCTGCCACTATCTGAACTGAGCCTGGTAGTACTCATCGTGACTTCACCATTAGTACTCCAACATTCCCATGTCACGATATACTTCTCATAATACTCAACCACCCGCTGACTTCAATATTCCCCTATTCACTCAGGTCACATGGATCAACGTAACACTGGAAGCATTCATTCACAAGATGACTTATATAATTCATGAGAAAAATGCAATTGTGTAAATAGGTCAACAAATAGGTCATTGGTAGCACATCTAGAGGTCACTGAGAACTTCACTTAGGTCCACTAATATCGTGAATATTCCAGTTAGTACATGGTTATGACAGGTCAATTGACAGAATGCAAAAAGATGACATTATAAGTAGCTGTCAATACATTAGATTATTTTTGAATCGTTTTATGGTATTCTCCTATTAAGGTTACGAAATACCAGCACATCAGAGAAAAAATTATTAATCACAAAGATGGTCATTATGCAATGCTATGTTTCTGCATGTACCCTGTCACCAAGTCTAAAGCTAAACGTAAAAAGCACAACCAAAATGACAACAACTATATATTTGTCTTGCGAAGATAAAATTATTTTTATTATCAGGAGGTCATGTTTACTGAAAAGTATCAAAATTGTTTTGCTACATTGCAAACTTTGGACATAGCCTGTCAGGAGTTAGCAAACTGATATCATCACATCCAGTTTTTGAGTACGGTTGTAAAAAAAAAGTTCACAGCGTCGGTAGTACAATAGAACGACCCAAGAAGATATCCCAGTCAGGGACCCAAAGAGAAATGCATGAAAACCCTCTAAAGAAGCTTATCAATCTTGGGAGATCACTACATTCACATTAAACCATGTAAATTGTAAGTTTCCTGGATTTTAAACGGCGGAGGCGCTGTTCGTGAGTTTTGACAGACTTACCAGAATATCACACCACTCAAAACTCGAAAGACTACTCAAAACTTGAAATAGTGATGTTTTAGACATACATTTTTTCTGACCTGGCCTGTCAGAGCCATTGCAGTGACAGTCATTTTCCCTGTACTAAAGACTCGCCCCATATGACCCGATCACATTGCGATAATCATGATATATTAAAATCACAGGGAAAATGCAAAAATTATACCCTTCATCTTGAACACAGCCGATCTGGACTCGATTTTGTTGGGACGGGAGAATAAGTGGGTGCAGTAGCGCGAATCCCCAGGGTGGGGGGGGGGGGCAAGGGGCCAATCCCTCATCTGCAATCCCGTGAACGAAATCATTCAAATGGTAAATGCATGCATGTATGCTCAGCAAATACATGTAGTAACGTGCCCGGGGCAAAGTCTTGCCAAAGAAGATGGCACAGTCGTGTAGATTTCATGTTTCCTGGGCTCCTACCCGATTACTTGACCCGCTACTGGTATAATACACACACGCACACGCACACGCACACACACACTGATGTCTGGGACTTGTCCTTATGGCTGGTTGTGGTATAAGTCAAGACATTTTTACAAAGGAGAACGTGATCTCGAAGCAATTTCACATTTAAAGTCCGTACCGCTTTACATTTTTACTGAGATCACAGACAAGTGAAGATCACAGTGTGATCATCGAGAGGATCTTCAGATGTCAAAGCAAACACCTCCTGCACTTAATCAAATGTAACGGCAAATCACCCACGTTAACTTTTTAGTTATCAATTTCGTATCATGATATCATGAACATACAAGACCTGAACCGACATGAACATACCGACTAGCGTGCCAAGTCACACAAACATGACCACGAAAATGTATTAAATGGCAAAAGAAAATCATTAGACATGTACGTGTGTATGTGTGTGTGTGGCTGTAGAAATGTTTTTCATAAATGTTTGTGATTTGCTGGGAACAATTGTACATCAACACGTCCGTTTTACATGCATGTACCGGAAACACTGAATAGAAAAAGCACAATAAGTTTCTTTACCCTTAGCTCAGCGAATGAGTACAAAAAGAGGAATCTTTAATAGTCTGTTAAATGGTCAAAGTGATATGATATCGAATCAATGCAAAAATAAGTGTTCACATCATCATTACTGAGAGCAGACTTCTGCGTTAAAACACTGTTTTATGGGGGACGAATGGTTTGATTCGTATAGACAATGTTACCATGGGTACATGTATCTATTCGTACTTGTTTCTGCTCCTTTTTTCCTAACACTCTAAAAGTCTAAAAGGATCATACTTGCGATTCAGTTTGTGTCCGTATATTTATTTATTCTTCGGATTTACATACATTAGACAGAGCTCCTCAAGTATTAATTATACAACTGTAACAATTGGCTTTTGTCCGGTTTTAGCTACACATGGGAATCTGTATCATTTTGTTACAGTAAGTAAGATCCAAGTGGACCAATGCTTCAAGCGATAGTGTTTGTTCTCTGTGTTCTTTATGGCGCGTTCACACTGCACGTAAAAATGAGCTTGTATAGATTATGCAGAACTGTTCATATTATACTGAGACAGGGACAGGAAGCTGATCCATTGTCTCCTATTTTGCTGGCCCCTTCCCTGTTCCTGTCCCGGTTCCGTGCAGTGTGAACAAGCCATTAGTCCCCCTCCCGTCCCCTTCTAAACCAGGCAAATTTCAAAGGTAAATACGTCAACGGCATCCGCCTATCCTTCTACCCATCGCCCCCACCCCGATATTGTCTCTACGACTCTGTGCAAAATTTACACAAAATATTTCTGTAGACTATGGTTTGATATATCGGTAGGCCTCCTGTGATGAAGCGACTTTTGTTAAATATCTATTTTTCATGATCACATACGCTGATGTTTCGGGAAAATGTTCGAAAAATTAATAGCTCAAAATCAATGGACAGGACAGGACAGGAAATCTTGAAGATTGGTGGAGATACTGATAATGAATAAAGAAGTTCAGAAAGTACTTGTAGAAATTCCCTCCACTTCAATTTGTTTTATTTAATTAAGCCGTCCACCCCTTTCCTTCAGTTTTTACGCAAATTTCCCTTTGACTACATTTTCCGTTTGAAATTGTTGGTTAGTTCTCTTGGTTAATGTAAATGTTTTATCAATTTCAGGTGATCAGAAGATTTTGGATAAAGATGCAGGAGAAGGAGCAGGAATGTGCGGGGACCAGACAGGCCAACAACAGTTTGTTTTCACGACGAAATCAGAGCGTGTGTGTTGAAACCAAACCTCACAAAAATATCAAGGTAAATACGTAGTTTTTGAGATGCGAGTAAATCCATTGAATAGTTTGCATGTACTGTAGTATCATTCCATGCAAGTCTTTACATAACTGATTTTGGTACATTAAAATATATCTTGGGTCAACATGGTACACAAAAATTTTCTTACCAGAAAGGATCTCCCAGAAAGTATTCAAAACAATTGAACGGGCATAATTTTGGTGTGTTACCAGATGTCATGTACTAGGTTTAAAAAAAGATGACCGCTCAACAGAGTGACCGTAAAGCAGAGCTTCCACAGTATATAAATTTGCCGCATCTTTCATTAAGTGTGCTCTTATTGAATTTCACAGAAATGTTTTTCAGTGCGTTCTTGTTGGTCTTTCAATCCTCTACAGTTGGTAATTTCGTGTAACTTTTTATCTTGTTTACAAGGATACAGATAGAAAGCAGTTTTGCCGGCATTTCCTCTTCAGTAAAAAGAGCTGCTCATGTACACGATTGTATCAAGTACAAAAACATTACAAACTTTTTTCCGACAGATGAACTTTGTAATTCTTCGTGTGTAATTCAATGGGTCGTCATGAAAACGTCATGAAAAAAACTTTTTGTCAATTGGCCGTCAGCTCCGCTCAAACTATACCAAAAATCATCACACGTTGAAACCACTAATTCAGCAGCAAAACGCTCAATTTCCATTGTGTCCTTTGAGAACATTTACGATTTTTTCCCGGCCTTTTAGGCGAAAACATTTCCGACATTCCAGTCACAATTCAATGCCAGGACGATGTACAATAAATAACAATTTGATGGTCTTAATTAGCAAAAAATAAACATAAAGGCCTGTATATGGGTGTGTTCCAGACGTGAATAGACTTCCTGTCTACGTCGGACGAGTTACCTGGATCTGTGCCCATGTCCAAAATTATACAATTATCATACAAAGAGAAGAGCCTTACAAAGATGCTGAAAAAACTTCCTCAATTGCAAATCTTGTTTAGGAAAAATTTTCAAGGCCATTTGGCTGTGACAGAGGCTGGCTGAGGCTGGGACAGAAAATTACTTTCTAAACTTGCGTTACGAACACTACACAGACCACTAACTACACAGACCACTACACGTGATTTAACTAACTTTTCTGTCCACAACTGAACATGTTTCTTAACAATTTTTTGACAAAAGAGTTGCTATTCCTGGGATATTACGTAGGTATGGCCAGGGTCTCCTAGTTAGTGGTTCCGATTGGTATGACTAGAGAACAGAGAAGTCCCTTTTTCGTCATACTCACGCAACCAGACTTTTTTCATCTGTATCCGTATTACGCAAAAAGAATTTTTTAACAACAGCAATATATCAAAATTCTACAAATGTTCTGTTTTGCATGTTGTAACAATTATATCATTGTGTAAGCCATCAAGACGGGACAGCTGACGGTTGGTGGTGGCCACTGGCAATGATCATTCGAAAAACACTTAGCCCCAGGTCAATTTGCTCGGAATACATTTTTGACGGGTCTGGTCTGTTTCTCAGACACGATCTTCACTGGTAATGCTAATAATTACATTATTTGAATTAACATGCAACTTGAATTCGATAGCATAAAACAACTTGTTGGAATCTCCGACCGCACCTGAAACAGTGTCAGTGCAAACGGTTTAATGAAAAATACTAAACACGTATTAGGGTCTACCCAGACCAAGCGAAAGCGAAAGCGACGTCGCTTCCAGGACTGTATTGATAGGTCTCTGCTGAATGGGTTCTGGACCCATTGAAGCGAAAGCGAAAGCGATTTCGCTTCAAAGGAATACATGGATCTCTACCAGGTAACCCAGACCAAGCGAAAGCGATTTCACTTTCGCTTTCGCTTGGTCTGGGTTGACCTTTAAGATTTTAATGCCACTGGGCAATCCTATAGTATAGAGGAACGCCAAAACTAGCTTGCCCCAATAGAATTTCACTTGCCAGGTTTTCTTATTGTTTATAATTTCATCAAAACTGATTAAAAATTATACTATTTACCATTAGCAATGTGGCGAACGCTCTAACAGCTTTCAGTAGGCTCAAATAGAAAGGTTGCTGAGGACACACATTTTGATAAATAGAATAAAACAGTTTTCTTTTTGTGCATTTCTGCAATTCGTCATTAGCGGCCACTCACCATTCACTCGCCATTGGCAAATGGAATGTCAATGAATACACTACAAACTGCATTGTCACTGTGAGTCCTGGACGTTTTTCAGTTTGAGACTCAATACGTATTGACGGACTGGCAAACCGTGACAATTTCCAAAATTAAGCCAAGACTATTTCATTTCATCCAAGTGAAATTCCCAACCCCGGTTGACTAGTTCCAGAATTCTCCAACACTGGAACACATTTTGAAATTGTTCGACATTATTTTTGTAAAAATTATCTTGTTGCGGAAACTTTTGTCTTTGGTTGAAGTAACCTGCAAACATGATGAACTGTAAACTCATATGACTTTATTTCCAGGAGACAAAAAGAAGTGATTTCTTGAAAATAGAGGGAGGAAAAAACAAGTTACACCTGGGCCAGATGGCCAACGCACACTCAAAGAAACTCGGCTAAGTAGAGGGGAGCACATTACACACCATGCTACTCTTTTAAACCCATTTTCTTGCTGATCAAAAGTTTTCAGCACTTGAACATCTCACTAAACATGCATCTTCAAAGAGCTCATATTCTGCTTCATTTGCAGTGTTTGCAAACTACTTCACCTCAAGGACTGGGTGGTTGTCTTGAGAAAACCGTCCTTTTGCTTGGAGCTATATATTGCTTGGCATTTTCCAAAAGAAGAAGACCTCTTTTTCAGGTACATGACCGACTATGCATGTGAAAATATGCACGTTTTCTTTCTTCCATGTATGGTGATGGCACCTAGATCTAGTGCGTATTCACTCATTTCTCATTAGGCACGCTCAATTTCCCTCGATCAATGGTGATAAGTACAATAAAAGCGCTTGTACAAATGTTTGAACGCAGGAAGATGAACCACTTAAGGAATTTACAACCACCTTTAAATTAAACCAGAGTGTAAACATCCTGTGATGTCATGTAAATTTCGTGCAAACGAAGTCTCAATGTTTTCATAACAAAGGAAGAAGCTACGGTTGAGGAAACAAATTGACAATGTTCAGTTTTAAACGTCAAAGTTTGCCTTGGACCAAAACTGCATGTCCAAGAGTTGTCAAAGGTCCTATATACAATGTACAAAATATTCCCTGTAGCTTAATAACCATACAAATATGGTAGTCAGCTGTATTTTAATACATGTAAGACGGCGTCCATTCTCATGGCCTTTGCCGGAAGGTACAGTGCGCGTCTGGTTACACGCCAGTTGATCAGTGTTCCTTCTTCCAATGTCACATGTACTAGTGACACATTGTATGTTCCTTCAGGGCGATGAGACCCATTGCATATTCATTGACATGACTTTTCACTTTTTGTTTCCAATTAGCAATGACCAACTTATTTGTAGATAACATTCATAAAGGACTTCAATGGCATTCAATGTACCTTTCAATGCACAAAGGTCTGAAGATATAAACTTCTAAGAAATCATTTTCCACCATTGGAAGGAACTAGATCTATTATCAACACTGAATAAACCATGAACACCTGTGCTGTTTTTTAATAGAAATCATAGTGCCTTCGTTCTGAGGCTCATACATGTGAAGTGCACAAAAAATCTACATAATTAAGTCCAAAGTAATTTGGACACGCTTCATGCAAACTCAGTTGTACTAGTACTGAACAAATCAGTTATGTCTATTTACAAGATACTTCCAGTGATCCCTACGCCTAAGGTAGGAAGGGATCAAATTGTAAATTTACGTGATAAATTATTGCACAGTTAGACGGAAACAAAATGGAATGATTAGAACTAGACAGTCTAGACAAAGCTATGTTTTTTTTCCATCATGTTTCAATTGTTGTTCCACAATTACACTATCTAAGTTGATCACATACAGGTCGAATCTGCAATGTGCTTTTCTTCCTTAAAAATTCCAAGCAGACAGTTTTAATACATGATGTAGCTCTGGTTATGGTCAGAGGCCAGACAATAGGGCTTCGAGTAGGTCATATATTTTCCAGAGAGCAACACTACTGATGGTACCTCATTGTTGATATTGGAACATGTTGTACCTCAGTGTCAAGGGTCCCCTGTGTGATAACACCTGGCTAAAAGATCAAAGCATTGCCCACTCATAAAGGTGACCTTATAAACACTTGTCAATATATTTTACAACTTTTAACCGAACAAGGCTAGATATGATACTAAAGAATTGCGTCAGGTTCCTAACTGTTCTTTTATCTGTCCTTGAGATAACAGAAGGTCGACGATAGAGCTTATTTGTATGGCCGTGGAACTCGTTCAGTTTCATTCACAACATTCGCCGCACGTACAATTGTCAATGTTCCTTGCTGACTGAGACATTTAGTTTCTAAGAATAATCAAGATCTTCATATTATCTCGCGATAACATTCCTATGGCTTTGTCCACATTCGATACTCATCGTGAGTTCTTTTGTAGATTCTACGAAATGAAAACTTCTTTTCTAACAATGATTTGTAACAATAACAACGAGATGAGTTGCGAAAGAGTTTTCACTTAGTGACTCTAGCGCACCAACCAAGGTCATTTTCCTTGGCCGCAGCTTTGCAGCTAGTTGTGGGGAGTTGCTCCCAATCTCGTAAAACGTGTGGATAGGAGTGGAAAAATTTGGCTAAAAATGAGGATTTAATCAAGAAAGTGATTCTTAATTAAAAATTCCATGTCTCGTCGACAGTTATTTTCTTCTTTTGTGTTCCATAAAATTTCAATGATCTCGCTCATGTAATAAAATAGATCTTCTGACCTCATCTTAACCAATAACTATTTATACTTTCATTGTCTTTGTCTTAACAACTTGTACACAGATAAATACTTACCGCTTCTATCTCCAGGAGATTACCACGTTATTCCAATGATTCCTTCACTGTCAGGGAAATACCTGTCAATTCTAATTTCTTGTAGATTTTAAGGTCATCGCACGAAATACGTAGAAAGGTAATGTTTTCAGTCTTCTCCCCCGTCTGTTTCCTGGAGAGGGCGGATTCCTATTCCATGATGCACTGTAACGAGGGTTGGGGTCCCTATTCCATGATGCACTGGGTATGCATCTCATACACGGGAAAAACGCCCCCCCCCCCATCCCCGTCAGGAAGGACCAGGCCAAAAAGAATAAGTCAGGAAGCCGAAGGACCAGCTGGGAATGAGGGTATATCACCCTTGTGGCTCGTTCACACTGCACGAAACCGGGACTGGGACAGGGAACAGGACCAGCACAATAGGAGACAATGGGTCAAGTTCCTGTCCCTGTCTCAGTGCAATATGAACAGTTCTGCATAATATATACAAACCCATTTTTACCCGGTCCCTGTTCTTGTCCCGGTTCCGTGCAGTGTTAACGCGCCATTAATGAAAGGACCAGCCAGGAAGGGAATTGCCTCAGAATCATGTTCACTCTTCGTACTCTGTCGCATTATTGTTTTACCTCACTGGATCAGATGGGAATATTTTTTCACATTGAAGCTTTAGAAATAGTGTAAGTGTACACTTACTTCACAATTTCTTGAATGATCCCGAGTTTTCAGTGCTCGTGGCTCTTTAGAATGTGATTATCAAAGGACTGCGACCGTGTTCCACTTGACGAGGTTTATTTGCAAACTCTTCATGCTTTTCACGCTCCATGTAAATAACGTGTAAAAGTTTCATTCAGAACACAATGTGCCAACCTATAATTTTTGTGTAAAGTCAGGTAGGACTCATGAAATTTTTAGAGAAATTTGATTATTTGGCGCAATAGGCTTTGCGTGCAGGCGACGAACAACCTAATCCAGAGCAGATGTGACAGTTTCCTAACTGGATAACTGTGGCTCTTCCAAATCCACAAATATTTCCCAAAAAAAAAGAGAGATACAAGCCAATATGCCCATGAAAACTAATTCTGATACATCCAGAGCTATCTGTGGCTCCTCCTAAAATCCATAAATATTCTTTTCAAAAAGAGTAAATTTGCTTATAAAAACAAACGTTGATACAATGTAGACAATTCAGAATTAGTTTCAGTAACTTTGAAACAAGATAAAAGTGTCCATGGGACCAGAGACTGGCAGATTTAACCATTACGTTCTGTGGTGGCAAAAAACGAAAACCAGAACAGGCAATTTGAACATTTCCTCCTCAAAGACCACCCAGGTTAATTAACCACCACGTATTGCCCCAGGATATAGACCTGATGACCACCACAAAAGTGACAGCAGGTTCACCAGACCTCTCCGCTCACAGCCAAACATAGCTTGCGGAAGCACGCAATTAAGGTCTCTCAAGAGTTACCAAAACTGGCAATGACTCTTATTAAAGTGACCGATGGGATTTGTGACTTTATTTTGGGGGGAGGGGAGTTCCAAGACGATCGGATTCAGTAAAATAAGTAGCGAAAAAAGCTTCGCTTGGTGAATCTGTAAATTCATTTTCGTTGGCGCACGATTAACTATAGAGAAAATCGTTAAAAAAAACAAGAAATCATGCCAATTGTTACGTGACCGATAACATATGGTGATTTCCACCACTGAGCACTTCACTGTAAACATGAAATGAAACAAACGAGACACGGAATTCTTGTTTCATGAGTAATGCGACAAACTACAGCTTGTAGACCAACATTACCATGAGTAGTATCGCATTACTGTCAACACAGACCATAATGTCACCATGTCATTTATAGCATAATTTGCCTCTGTTGACATTACACTAAACTTCCAATTAGCTCTAAGCTAGATGAAACCATGCATACATGAATCGATCAACCGTAGACACCACTGTTGCGACGTTCCTTGCATTGCAATACTTAGTGGATCCAGAAACTGGGTTGGGGAGGGGGTAAGAAACGTAAAATTTATAATGGCCATACTTTTGTGACCTACTTTTTTGAAGACTTGTGAGGGAAGGTGTATGGCCCTCCTTGATCCTTCCCCTATGCTACTTTCATTTGCTAATCTTTTACGGATTATTTACCAGCACAAATTGGTCATAAAGTTGTCAGCTGTAATGAGCGCGTGGTGCTGTAGATACTCAATGACAGGGACCACCTGGTTCTTGTGCTTGAATGAAAGGTTATTGGCGGCACCCTTGTGACCCTTCTCGGCCTGTTCGAGAATTACTTTGTTACTACTAATACTAGTTGAACCCTTTACTACAATAGTAACGTTAGAACATGTGACATCCTACCCAGAAGTACCTGGATACATCACACCCCCATTTAGCTGCTACTTAGTTATTCCGTCAATTTCTCACGGATGGACGAAAACACAATTTAATATTTTTTTATTAACAAAATGATTGTGGACCGAATCAGAACCACACACACTATTGCTTTGATTAATCCTTAGCTGAGACGGAAGCTTGCTTGATGAGAGAGTAATGTGTTCACGAACCCTAAAATGTGCTACCGAAGTGTAAAACCAACCAAATGCCAAAAAAAAAATATCCTAAAATAATTTGCAAACAATTTCCTGAAACATTTCATGAAGGAGGTTAGTTACATTCATCATTACATGCATGTATACTATACGTTCTGAAGTGGCCATAAATACTGGAAAACCCAATGTTATTAGTACTGGGCAAGCTCCAATTTCTGTGCAATACCATAAATCTTCGTCGTTAGTCACCGTGTATGTGCAGGAATGCATTTTATGTAATTTGACGTGATAATTTTTCCACCATTTATGTAATTACAAGCCCATAAAACCCTACATTATGTCACGGTTCAACAGACTTGACCATTTTTGCGGGGAGTAAATGTACATGTATAATTCAGTCGCAAGCTTTGCATGTAACAAGTGCATGCCACTTGTGAATGTAAGCTACGAAACCTCAAAATAAGCAACTTTTTTCACCACCGACAAGTGCAATAAGAGCGAGTAATCTTGCGGTTATTACCGCAATGTGTTGTGTTGTGTTGTATGTCGCACGCTGTCGAGAAGAATGATTTTCCAGGAAGGAGGTGGAAGTGGTAGAAATGATGTGAACTTCCATTGGAACAATCTCTTGCGATCGTAACGTCCAATCACAAAGGAACTACCGGTAAAAGGCTGTTCAATTGTATCGATTTTATGGTTGCCTTTCGTCAAAAACAAAATTGCAGGCATTTTGTGTGGTTTTGTACTTAAAATTCAGAATAGATAGGTACATGTTGTACCTTTTGTACAATGAGTCAAAACTCCACACGTATCAAGGGTGGCCGCATGATTCCATCCATTCGTTCATTTTCGGGGTCTAACCGAATTGAACTCATCAGAAAATAACGTTCACGTTTCTTTTGACGATGAAAACCTTATTTGTACATCTTAACACGTCCAGGGTATCCATGTCTATTTAGACTTGATAAAGGTTATCTTTACGACCCACCACGATTCCTTTAGATTATAATGTCCTTAATCAACTTGTGTACTTTTTGGCTCACTAGAAAACAGACAGTCATAAAATATGAAGTGGTGGTTAAACTCTTGACTTCCTTACTGAGAGCAATTCTTTTTACATGTGAGCCCGCACATTTGATAGCCTTATATAGAAACTAGATTGGGCAAAAACAGTCTTGATGACGGAAGTGGCCCTTTAATTCAAAGTTAAAATGGCCATAAAAGTGATCTGAATCTGAGAAGGAGATATATTAAATTTCCATCTGCATAATGGCCACGTTTTTATCAACCTGTTACCTTGTTCAAAAAGTAATGTTTTATTAGCAGAAATTCCTTTATTTTATTTTAGTACTTACCACATTTTTGTACTTAGGCATTCCTTTTCTTGCATGTGTATTTTTGCCCCAAGTGAACTTGAGAATTTCTGCATAAATTATAACCTTATTTCACAAAAATGTGACGCAGTTTGAAATTAATCGACCAAATTTCCAAGATGGAAGTCCTGACTGAGATCTGATAACAGAGAGGGATATCCTGCGGGTAAATAATTGGAAACTCCAGGAAATTAATCCCCCAGTAGCGAGTACCTGCCCATATTGCACCCCATTCAAGTTGCCAATATTCCTCAATTTTATTCAAAATTAATTAATTTGGAATCTAGTCAAAGCCACAAAGGTGCGCAAAGACCAAGATTTCTGGAACACAAAATTATCAAGGAAGCCGCAGGTTTATGGCATAGTTCTGGAAATGTCCTACAAAAAGATCATTCAAAATATTTTGTATGACTTTTTTTTCAATATTTGAATATGTTGTGTGTTAAGTCTCCCATAATCTCATTCTAAATGTCATTCAAACCAAATCCTATTGAAACACATGCATGTTTCATGAACTCTGATCCATAATTACACGTACATGGCTGTGCTAAAAGTTTGTCATTTTCTTACGGCATGAGGAGTGAACAAAGAACATGGTTTCTCACAAAGAGAACAAATATATTTGCATGCCCCATTAAAAATTTGATAATTTTTTGTGTCAAACGAAATGTATGTATGTAGCGATTTCGATCAGCCCACATCCACAGCCTCCTTTATTGATACAATGATGCAAATTCTATTATATTCTCAGCTGCAAAACATTTCCGAAAATATGCAGCAGCACACTTCCTTCCGTATTTCCTACCGGTTTCCAGGTCAACAGGTATAAAACCTGCAGGCCAAAATACGTGTACATGTATGTGTACAAAAAGTCATGCACTGAACGTTTTGCGTGTCACAAAAGCAATAGAATCGGGAGAAAATCAAAGCAAATTGACTTTAGGATTACAACTTATATTTGTGGAGGTCACGGCTGGCCATGATATTTTTCTTCTTTCTTTTCGTCCTTTGTAGACACGGGCCTTGTCTAGACTGAAGTTGGTCAATACGATTTATTTTTTGTTCTTTGTGGGCAATGGACCTTGTCCAGACCAAACTGCACATTATTCCGATCACTGTGGACGGAGACCGTAACAGAAAGTTTCTGAGACATCGCATTACAATAAGCTAAATAGCATTAAAACCCTCAAAGTACACAATACAAGCTATCTTGGACACGTTCCACTTCTGTTAAGCATTATGACAGACAGATATATTTTGGGTTCACAGGTACTTGCCCCGCAGACCTCATGTATGAATACTGGTGTCACGACCAAGAAAAGACCACTTATGAATTTCGGAGTCAGGGATCTCTCTTGCCAATATAGTCAAGACTGACCTCGTATAACATGAATTACATTCACGTCACTCCTATGAAAACGTTAGAATCCTCGCAGTTTTTGAGAAAGGCTCAGTTCCTGTCAGTGTTCGTCTGTCTGTCCTATTGCTGTAAGATTTTGCAAATTCAATAATGACATGTACCGCAGAACCTCCTTTGCAAGGCCACTTAATACTTCCGAACAGACAAAAAGAAAATGGGTCACCAAAAATATGGTAAATTTAATGGGATAATCTAATGTTCCGACTATGGAAGAAGGTGGTCGCCCAAAAGAGTGACTGCAGAGGGAGCGTACCAAGAATCAACAGCTGTTTCAATGCCATATCAGACAAAATTTGTCACAAAATTGACATCAGTTTGTAACGTTAAAATAATTGACTGATTCAAGTCATGTCAGTTGGTGACTCGCAGAAGAGCTTTGTGACTCCCATTACGGCATTTTCCTTGAATTAACTCATAACTGCCATATATTGTTCTATTCAAGTTACAGACAGGGAATTTGCACAAGTGAGTGAAAAAAGAAGTGTGCTCCTCAACATGCAAAGGACTTTTTTAAGCTACAAACTACTGAACAGTACATAGGCCTATCTCTTCTTGACCTCCACTTCCAAAACTGCCCTTCTATCCCATCCATCAACTTACTTTGCTCTCTTCCTCCTTCACATGTAACAATGGCCATAAATAACTGCACAAAACTGCTCTTTTGGCTCCAAAAGAGGATAATGGTCATATCTTCAATTCATTTTAAACGTCTGTAAATTTTACCATTTTAAACTGTCACAACCAATGAATGGAATGACCCACAATGCGTTCACAGCAAAGAAAAGTATGAAGATCCATTTGTACAACCTTTGAAAAGTTTACACTTGAAAAGCACAGCTTTTCCCTGTTGGGCTAATAATGGTTTGAATCATCATGCTAATAATCATTTTCTGTATCCACCATACAAGTGTCACTTTCTCACTATCACTGTATCAATACACTGACAAGGGCAAAATGGGCAAAAGCCCTTGTAGGTCTCAGGCCAAAGGCCATACAATAACATTTGTGATACATTGTTATTTAATTGATGAGGTCAGTTGAACTTTTCATTACTTCATAGAATGAGAAGTGTTGACGCATGATTGCTATTCATTAGAGTCAATGCAAACACACACAATCCATTTTGAACTCGAATACAAAATGCTGAACCCTACAGGAAGTGAATTTATCACAAAAATATCATTTCTGAAGGACTTCAAGTCACCAGTCAAAGGACAAAACTTAAACTTGCGAATTCTTCTGATGTTAAAATTATCTTTCCAAGAAATCTTTCTCATGTCTAACCTGGTCATCGCTTATCAAAACATATCACAGAATCTCACAAATAAACTACAATATTCTTCAACTCGAGAAATTGCTTGTTTTAAAATAACCCTTTGGATGCAATTACCGTCACTATTTGAGCAAGTAGGTACGGGAATAGGAGTTTGGGGTATCTCGAAAGATGAAGAAAATGTTTTTCTGACGAAACGTGTGCCAGTTTCTTGACAATTTTAAAATACTGTCTCGATAATACACTTGTAAGTCAACAACGATACCGAAAGGGTTACAGGATTGGTGGCATGTACCCTGTTTAATACGATTTCAGCAAAGAGAGTAACCAAATCTGAGCAAGTGAAAACTCACACCGCTGACACAGGTCACTATCAAAATTTGTCCGACTGTGTTGAGAATGTCCAATCATATGGATTTCTACCAGTTCTACTCTCCTTACCACTGCATCATAATAGGGGCCACTGTCGAACACCACAATGTCCAATATTTGGTCCCAGTAAATATTAGAACCAGATATAAAAGAACATCAGTCCATATAATCCCTCTGACTTTTGTGTGAATTGGAGTAAACGGAGATTTGCGTTTGGTCTGTACATTGGTGCTGGAGGTTAAAAGGGTTCGACTCCTGTGCCTTGATGAAATAAAACGTTTGGTCAAAGGGTATATTCCAAATGCTATCCCTTACTATTTCTCTCTCGTCTACAACGCCAGAGAGTATACTCTCTGACAACACCACGCGTTTTACACTCTCAGTCTCTCTCACTTCACTTACAAAATTACTTTGTCGGAAAGGCAGGAAATGGCTGACGACGTTTTATGAAAAAACAATATATAAATTTATGAGATGAGGACCCCGCATGCAACATTTGTTGTTTCGAAGTGCAGTGGCTCTAAGAAATGTGTACTTGTCAACCAGCACCCCAAAACTGTTCATCATATTTCTTCAAACTTTTTTGCATGTACTAGTGGTGAACAGCAAGCCAAGGCCTGTGGTCCACAAATCTAGATTGCTCCAAGGCCCTCGAGTTAAATATCTTCATAAAAAGTGCTAATATGCCGTCTGAATTCAAAATGTTGACATTTGGTGTTGTCATACAATGAAGTGGGGTCTATCGTTGTGTGGAGGAGAAATAGATAGATGCAAGATAGTGATGGAGTTCTATCTTTTACCAAACTAGAAAAAAATTTGTTCTCTTCTAAATTCCAAAGCCTTTTTTTTTTAGCATTTGGAACTTGGTAAACTGAAATACAGTACATCATAAAACTACTTACATTAGCCAACATTACATCCTATGAAAATACACATTTTTCGTTGTAGGAATTGCAATGCTTCTGGAAATCCCAATTTCCAAGAATTCTCAGTGGACTGGAGAAATGGATGAACAGAAGAAGGGAATACTTACCTAGATGGAGGGTTAGATTGACGGAGGAAGGGTACTGCACATCTTCTAACATGGTCTCGGACTGCCACCATGTCATGTTATCGTTATTATTGAAGTCTGTGAGGTAGGCAGCGGGGTGTTTGCGGTACGGATCCCTAACGTCACAAATGTCACAGGACTTGGTGGCTCCTGTCACCCCGGTCTGCAGGCAGTACTCCTGGGGCAGGCGCAACCCGCACGTATTGGTGGCATCCACCGGGCGGTTGAAGGCCGCATTCACGAAGGGAGGCATGCACCTCCGAGGTCGGCCCTGGGGCCCGTAGCACTGTGACTTCTGCGCATTCGCTCCCTCAAACACTACAAACACAAGCATACTTATCCACAACATCATTGTGAAGCTCTTAGTCCGCAAAGCAAGCTGTAAAAGGTTGCACATCCTTCTAAAAAGCACCAGTGTGTCTCAGTTCACTCTATCCTGCGCAATGGATCATGGGAAGGCATTAAACTTTCTCATGATTCTATGTAACTATAGGTGGCAGCTCCGCAAATTATGTTCACAATGACAGCAGCCAAGCGCTATTGGGACTTGCCGCGGATCCAGAAATTCTGTAAAAAGCATGAATATGAAATCTTTGTGGTTGTCTTCGAAGGAAATCTTTTTGACCTATTTCTACAGGAAAGGGGTAGGTCATGACCCAGTGCCCCGTCCTCGAATCCGCTAATGGCGTAACAATAGGATGATACTGTAACAATTAAAAATTTTACTTCAACAAGAAAGTCCTCCTGCGTGACCGCAAGAGGCGTAGCATTACTCACTCTCCTGTCAGAGGAGGACGGGGGTATTCCAGTCCTGTTTGGGGGGATACCCCAGTCCTAGCCAAGGGGAAGATACTCCGGTCCTGGCTGGGGTACCCCACCCCTCTCTGTGGACGGACAGACACCGGTGAAAACATTACCTTCCCGCATACTTCGTACGCGGGCGGTAATTAAACGAAGACCTCACTCCCGAGTACCCACTGATGTGGCTGAGTGAGATTAGCCGTGTATTTAACTGAAATTACATTTCACAGATTGTCTCATGAAACTGTCCGCACATTTTTCGGAGGTTCGGAGGGAATTTCTAACCGTAAAAGATTTACTTCAGAATGATATTCTTCTGAAACGTTGCTTTATACGATTGACCAATTATGCTTATCTTCATGGTTTTTTTTTCAGGCCTGCGACAAACTACGGAGAAAACTTGGAGCATGTACCATGGCTTCGAGTAACAAAGATAAATAAAGAATTTTAACAGAGACGATTGGGTATATGTGTTTTATTGCGTATCATCGGATGTAAAATCCTGATACCTTTTAAAACAATAAAAGCAAAAAATCCCAACAATTTAAATGCTGAATACAAAACTGTGTAATTGTCAAAACTGAGTACAGAATACTGTTAGTGTATAATAACCCTCACAACAAATGTCGTTTTCAATTTCAAGCTCTGCAACAATGGAATATGTAGAAAAAGCGAAGAACCGTCGCGTAAAGTAATTAGGGTCCGTTTACACCAAGCGTAAGCATCAACGTTGTGGTCATGCTTGCGACACAGCTCTCATTGACCACAATGGAGTCGCTCGAAAATGGGTTGCAACCCCATTCTGGAGTGACTCTGTTTGCTTCCATTGATTTCAATCAGAGCTGTGTCGCAAGTGTCATTGCAGCGTTGACGCTACATTGACGCTGACGCTTGGTGTAAATGGGCCCTTAACAATATTTTACATCAACAGATAGCGTATCATACGCTAAGATTTGTAATGCTGTAGGCAAGACACATTTTATGAGTTGGCTGTTTCCCGTAAACCTTTTACCTTTCAAAACTGGCAAACACCCATTTTAACTTTAATCGGAATTCACGTCGCGAGTTCCAGAAATACAAGCAGCTTACAAACTGTCACATTTTTTGCAGTAAAATACAGACTGAGTATTCCACATTTCACAGGCGGGGCGCCGGTGACATATTTGGTGAATTTTACCGCAAACCGCAAGGAAAAACGAAAAACATTGTGTAAGTGGAGGGTTGGTCCCAAGCATCAACACGCCCCCCGTTTTGGATCCGCCTGTGACAAAGCCAATGATTACTAAATCAAGTCATATATCGTGACTTAAATACCATAAAATGATGAAGTAAACCAATTTCACTCGTATCTATGAACTCTTTTTCTCATAAATATCTAACCTTTGACAAAGGCTTTATGACACCGGTTAGCGTGCATGACATTTGCGTATTCTCTTTGATTGAGCTCATACAAGTTAGCTTGTATAAAACCCTGATAGCAAATACGAGTCTGAAACAATTTATGACATTTTTTCTGATAGAAAGACAAATATTTTCCCTGTTCAAGTGATAGCAAAATAAGGATATTGCATTTGGGTTACAAATACTTACAACCTCAGTATAGCACCTGTAACAGCATGTTTAATACTTTGGGCATTACATGTTAGCGAGGTATTTTAGGAAGGAAATTATGGAGAAACTAGACGGCACCAACCCTTTGGGTGATATTGTTGGTGTAGCAAGCAAGTTTGTTCACTCGTGTACATGATCTCCAAGACACAGTCGGGTTTACTTGGCAAATGGCCAGCAAACATACAGAGGTAAACAAACTCATCAGATCAGGAGGGAATAGAACGTTGTTCTCATATATGAATTCCTAAGATTTCAATCATTTGTGACCCTATAATCTAAAGGTCATGATAAATTAAACTACTTTCTGTTAAAGACGACCTTTTCCAAGGCCATCATTGGTGATTCGAATGAAAGTGAAGTGACAAATGCAATCATGTAGGACATCATTAATGATCCCAGAAACAGCCATACCTGGAATGAAAAGACACAGAATAGTACACTGTACGAAAGTAACAAATTGACTAGCTTGCGTGATGTACCCAAATGTTCAAAACTAAGTGTGTGTGTGTGTGTTTGTCTGTTAGTTAAAAAAAAAACACAACAGGATTTGAGAATAAAGATCGATCTTTAATATTTATCGCACAACGGGCGGCATCTCTATCATAGACTATGAGATGACAGATTTACACCTAATAACACGACAGGTTAACAACTCGAAGACACCGCGAAAGTACAGAGTTTTCAAAATAAAGTATATTAAAGGTTGACTTACGTATGTTGTGTCAGACATGTAAATTCTGTCCTCCAGTGTGAGAGCGTAGTACGCCAGCACCACCGGGTGAACCAGATATGCAGCATAAGTCAATCTACTCAAAGGGATTAATGCAGGCCACGACAGTATGGTGTTCACAAAGCCTAGAGTAGTACAAGATAATACCAGATAAAAGTTGTATTTGCACCTGGTGGTTATATGCACAGAAACCTAGTTCCTGTAGGCAGCCACTGGTCTTTTGGCATAAATGAACATGACAAGAAAAAAAAATATTTTCGTTGAAGCCATATTTACTTGTCAAAATCATACTCGCTGTAATGATAAACCGTTTGAACATTACTTTTCTTGTACAGACATTACCAATAGAACTAAACAAGTAAAATGAGAGGGATTGCCAAGACAGTAAAAAGGACAGAAAGTTGAATTCATATTTACCTCCGTATCCTCTACTGCAGGCAAAAATCACCCACGCAACGCCGACACCCCAGGCGGTCCGCGAACAGGCGTTGTAGAAGGCGCTTAGTCCATTGGATATGGTGGCGCCCTGGGAGTAATCGATCAAACCGTACAGCACTGCCAGATTACAGACCGCGGCCAAAGCCCATCCCAGAATCACTACGGACTGCAAAATCAAACAAAATTTTAATGAATTACCATTTCTTGATTGCAGTATGTTTGATGGGGGTAACTGGAGCGCCATCTGAGCCAAAACTCATTCATTTTGGGAAAATATGCCAAAAAAAACTTTCGACCTAGTTCCCTTTTAATCAGGAATCTCTCATTCTGTGAAAAACTTGATCCACCACTGCTAAAATTAAACACATTTGAAATACCTTGTGTATTTTAGGTTTCTGTTTGTCAGTGATGTGTAGCAGATATCCCACCACGATTCCCACAATGTAAGGGCCAATCCGACACCAGGGTTTTACGTAGACGTCCGCAAACCAAGTCAATCTGTAAAATGTGTTTGCATTACAAAAAAAATTCCAGAGGCACTCTCAATATGATGCTTATCTAATACCTTAGTCTACATATTGAAATCTTCATTCATAATTTATTTAGAAACCTAAGCATAAATTAGCATCATTTGATATCTTAAAATACTACTGCGGAATGGGTACGAGTGATATTACACTTACTGGCCGGGATTCAGGATATCCATAAGTCCGGTGAGGTAGTCGTGCTTAACAACTATAACTGAAGTACTCACAAAACACGCAACAAGCATAACCAAACAAGTCACTATCCCAGCATACCACTTGCTAAGTAAGTAAATGTGGAAATAAACTTGAAATACATGATTAACTTTTGACTGAAATCTAAGGAATAAACTCAATGTTTCGGTTTGTATTAAAAAAGAACTTGAATGGCAATCGTTACATGCTGCCTACAATTCGTCACACTACTTGTGTCTTACAAGATTCTAAAACACAATCTGCTGAAAAGGTCTAATTTAAGGTCTGTGAAAACTATTTTGAAGAACATTCAGCAGTGGCGGTCAAGGATTTCCCAGAGGGGGGCGCCAACCCCTATGGGGTGAGCGCCAACCTACTTGTTTGGCCAATTTTTTTCCGAAAACTGCACGAAAATGAAGATTTTTAGGCCGAAAGGGGAGGGGCGTCGGTCCATTGCGCCCCCGATCCGTCAATGCATTGGCAGCATGCACCAATGTTGAAAGTAACTGGGAAGAGTGGCTGAATGGAGCAAAGAAACTTCACTGGTGGTTTGGTGCTGGCGAGTTTTGGGAATAGGACAGCGTCAAGGAAATCAACCAGCACGCCGTGCGCGTCTCAAATTCTATTCCCCAGGCGCGTTTTTAGAAAGTGCAGACGCCCTCCTGCTTTCCCCAAAAATAGTAAGGTCAAAAACGAGAATGTTTACAGAACCACAAGAATTAAACGCAAGTGAGGATCCTTAAATTAAATAAATGTTGTCGAAAGGGTTTCGCCTTTCGTCGAGTCAAAAATAAGGACACATTGTTTAATCTATATGTAATATAGAACAAAGGAACTTGAACGCGAAGATAAAAGGCATGCTCTTAAATGCAAGTTGAATGTTTTTTCAACTCACAATCCATCTAAACCTTCTTTCAACTCATAAATCGTAACAGGTACTGGGGTATGATGGCGTTGACTGTACAAAGCAGTAATCAAGGAACTTAGGAATAGTAAAATGACCACAGCGATTAACCCCACAATCCACCGACTGAAAAGCAGATCAAATTTTGTAGCAATTATTACTACTGAGTGGTGCATGGGCGGCTAAGAAATACGGTGTGACCTGCTTTGATAAGACATTCTTAATTGTGTTAAAAGCCCCTGTAAATGACAAGTTTCTTCGCAATGGAGGTGATCTCTGATTCATAAAATCTTAAGTCGAGAAACTGTTTGAAACTATGGCCGTTTGTGAGAGGTCACCTTACACTACAATACCTCGGCAAGTCAGGTTCCACCGTAATTCACACGTGAGTAGTTCACTACATATATTTCTCTACATATCATCTGCGTGCGAGTTTGAGGGAATCAGCGTGCTATAATAGTGGTAAAAATAATTTGCTGTGTACTTTCTGTCGGCGCTTTCTTTTTACTTAAGTACACTCTTTGTGACAACGTACTGCTAAAGATACTTACTAGTAAAATGCTACGACGATTAACGGTGAAATAATGAAGAACTGCATGTCATTCGCCAAGTACCAACTCCATATCATGCACTGCAAAATAATGTAGATACCACTACATCAGTTCTATTTTTGCCCACATTAAATAAGCAAAGTAGACAACTGTACTGAGGCAACAATGGTTTTACTATTTGGTAGGTTGGCAAAGGTACAGTATGTGAGGTCCTGTTCTGAAAATGCTACGGCCAAAGGATTATTAACATAAAGCTGGATTAACTTTGTAAATTTTCTTCATGCTTGTTGTCTTGTAACTAAAAATATAAAATTTACCCCTTTTGATTGTGACACAAAATTGTTTATGTACAGCAGGTTTGTCCACCAGCGTTCCTTGCAGTTGGGATCTAAACCGTTCTTGTACGGCCATTGGGGACCCGTTCCCCAATACACAAACAGTGTAACGTACGTTCCAAGGACCAACATGTACATTGGTGTCAACCTGAACGATTAAAATTGCAGATAAACGCATGGACTGGCCTCACACTCTCCACTTTAGGGGTGTTACGGGTTGTGCCAAAATATATCAAATTAAACTAAAAAAAATCTGTAAACTTTCACACATCTGTTGAATAAATATATTGATGAAAGAAATTGACTTACCTCCAGAAACGATGAAAATAAAACTTTGCCCAGTTTATGTTTCGAGGTCCATTGTTATTTTTAAGTTCTTTTAAGAGTAGATAGCAGACTAGAGCACCACTGAAAGGAAGAAGCAACACACGGATCAGAAACAACTATTGACAATGGTGAATGGTGGGAAGGCGGGAAGTCTTGAAACTAATGGCTGGTTTAAGTCTTGTGTACACAGAACTTGAACGGGACCGGGGCAGGTACAGGGAATAGGACCAGGTTAATGGGTCCTAATAATGGATCCCGCGAAGTGTGAATAAGCCACTACTCAAGTGACAAATGATAAAGGAACACAGACCTGAGAGTAAAGAACGTATCGACACATACAGTTCCATTGCCTATTGCTTGAAATGTCCACCTGTTGAACCAGTTCAAGGTATCCAGGGGGTTTTCTACAAAACGTCATGTGAAACGTTAAGTACGTGATTTTTTTTTCAATATTCACGAAAACAGCAGATCCAACAGTGAACAGCACCTCAATTTCCTCGGTACCGTTCAAAATAGGTCTTGAAATCAAAACACCTTGTGGCGCTGCAAAAAGAGAAGGTAGAGCTCGAGACCAATTCCGAACAGTATCTTTGGCGGTGTGATCACACTGGATGACACCGAGACCGATTAAATATCTTGGCCAATGGCATCACTGATATTGTCTCGCTGCAGTGTGAACTGCTTCATACAATTCTATGTAACCCATTTCAATCGGTCTCGCTATCTGTCTCACTCTCGGTCTCGCTGTCGCTGAGTGTGAACACACCATGAGACCGAGACAGACAAGGTTACAATGGATGTCAATGGCGAATGGTCTCAGTCCCTGTCTCAGCGGTGAATCTGTCGTCCGCCAACCAACGCCACACTAATAATAATACGTAACCTTTCATCCTTAAATACCTTTTTCCTTCTATTCGAGATGTAGGCTACTTACTGCCAACGGCGAGTCCATACAAACATGTGTGCCCTAGAATAACCCAGGTCATGCTAAGAAACCGTATTCCGTGGACACAGTCGAGTGATCCTGGGGTTCTTTGCGTGGTGAGTAGTTTTCTCCCGTTGGTGTAGACGCTTAATGCAAGAAGTACCCTCAACGGTATACCTGCAAACAAAAGTGTAATTTTTCATGCTGTAGAATTTTTAACAAGTGGTATTCTTTGTAACGTGGGTAAAATAAAGTCGAAATTAATCAAATTAGAAAAAATAGCCTGTGTCAGTCTAGCAATTATGAGACGCTGCTTGGGCGTATTTTGGCATGAAATAAGTTGTACTTTAATGGTTATTAGTCAATTTATATGTTAGTCAAATGCCTAAACCTACTCAGCTTTATGCTGTTGATATCATCTGCACGAAAACAGTAAAATTGCTGTATTAACGAAGATATCCTAGTAAAAATGCTTGAACAGTTAGACTTTTTGGCAATTTTGAGCAATATAAAAATTTGATGCAGTAAAATTATTCACACACTGATAGTTCATTTTTCATTTGAATAATAGCCAAGGCCGTTTACACCAAGGAGGGGAAGCTAACGCAAAAGCTAAAACGTGTCAAATGTGCACGACATCTCATAATGCATCAATAAGTATCTACGGTTCACAAGGTATTCATGCATGGGTGACCCAAATTTATTGAGAGTCTATGAGATCTGTACTATTTTGTCCACGGAAAGGTGAAGTTTAAAACCTACTTTTCTGCTGTTGCTGTTGATTGAGTTCCTCTTTTGTTTCGTTTCGCCCTTTGAGTAACGGTGTGTATTCGTCGGCAGTAACAGCCTCGTTTGTTTCCCCAGAGCCACTGGCACTACTCCCTCTTGCGCTCGGATCTGTAACAATAGAAACTGCATTCTAAGGCCACTTCAAACCCAGTTAACATTCCGAGCAATACCGATCACGCCCCCGTCCCCATTCCTCCTGTCTGTGGTGGATCCCCTACCCAACTTTAGCCGGGGAAGGGATGCTCCTCTACCTAAACCTTGGCTGGTGGGCCTCCTTCCTGACCAGTCCTCTCTGGTGAGGCTTCCTTTCCACTTGATTCTTCGACCTGGAAGTGTGGGGGGGGGGGGAACTCCTTCCTGCTTGACCTGGTGCATCATTGGATTTGCATTTTGGACATATTGACACACACACACACACACACACACAACTGAAAACATTACCTCCCCTCGTACTAAGTACGTGGTCGGTAATTGTGTCGGAAAACCTCTTATAGGAAACAAGTGGCCAAAAACGGAAGTATATCAGTCGCAGTCAAATGACAGTTCTGCTAAGGAGGTAGACTGACGTAAAATTTCTAAAGTAGTTGAATCTTAAATTTCTATGTTTACCTGCCACAGTCACTAGACTTGATTGAGCGTTTTCCACGGACGGTTGATATATGAACACATCATATACTGTCCCCAGTAATATAGCAAAGCCGATCAGACTCAACAATACTCTGAAAATAGCAGAAAATGCTCATACAGTACAGATTCTTCACAATGAGATTTTTTTCTCTTGGTCATTATTAATATTATTTCCGAGTTACTTACATCATTATTATAGCAGACGTTGTGAGGGGTATGGATTTCGGTTGAAACTGTGTAATTTCAGCAACGACCGATCCATTTGTCAGTGAAGAAATCGCTGTAAATGAGAGAAATTTGTAACAATAGCGTCCGCATTTTCCGTTCAATGTAACATATTCTCATTTGGGAGTTGTTAATATTTTGGCACTCAAGATGTAACTTTTTGAACTCTACGTTCTTCAAATACATTTCAAATCCATTTGACCAACATTACCCTATGCTGTAGGGAATCTAAGATTTCATGGCCGGGGGGGGGGGGGGGGGGGATTTTCGCCCACCCCAAAGAGTGGTCCCTCTTTTTTGGCTTTTCCCTCCAACAAAAC
>JBCAUG010720855.1:0-12574 GCA_038406175.1 Haplosyllis leylae | reverse complement strand
GTGTACTCAGATCATACACATAGCCAGGGGGGTCTGTCAAGGGAGATCTGTCCAGGAGGGGGGGTTGGGGTACCCAGGCCCACAGCTGGGGGAAGAGGGGGAGGATACTCAGTCCCATAGCTGGGGGGAGTACTCAGCCAGGGGGGTATTCCCCCCCCGGATAGGTTTGCTACGCGGCGGGCGGTGTGCCTCTTGCGTTCACGCAGGAAGACTTTCTTGTTTGCGAAATGTTTCGAAAGTTAAGATGTGTTCTTGTAAAGGAATTACACATAGTGTTTGAGTTTGAATTTCGATTAATGAATAGACAAATAGCCATATCTAAAACTGACCTCTAATTTAAGGTGACCGAACGTTACGGATCTGGGACATTAATAAATCATACATGGCACAGATCATCATACCAGCACATGAAACAGAAGTACTCACGTGCGACTGGTGCAAATATGATCAAGTATTATTTTCATTGCGCATCAACAAAACATCTTTGTTTTGATGAGTTGTAGCAGAAGGGTGTATAAGGGAGAATGAGTACGAGTTGCTGTGTGTTTTCTTCATGTAGAACCTGATACTGACGGGTGCTGTAGACTGCTCAGTTCGAGGCTGGGATCTCAGGAATCCAAAGCAACATATGTTTGAGCTGCGGGGACACAAGTACGCAGTGCGACGACTAAAGGTATTGTTTCCCCTATCCCAGAATTTTTTTCGCTGAAGAAGGTACCTGTCTGTGCGAAAGGTACAGGCTTTGATGGATTTGTGTGCCCTTGTGATTGTGAAAAATCAGTAATGAGCACATAATTATATCGCTTGAATGAGTGGTCTATGTTTCAAAGAAACGAATGAGTTTAATTTCCAATTTCGTATATTTTTGAACGGTGATGAAATAGTCTGAATTTGTTGTTACAGTGTTCACCATACGAGGCCAGTATTTTGGCAACATCTTCCTATGATTTCACTGTTAGGTAAGTAGAGTTAAATGTTCCGATTATTGTTTGTTGGATTCGCTAAAACTGTTATAGTTGTCTTTAAGTTTAACTTTAAACTATCAGTTTATTTTGCAAAATGCCATTGCAGAATGTGGGATTTTAAGAAACAGTCGACACCTTTGGAAACCATAGAACACCATACGGAGTTTGTGTGTGGTCTTGATTTTAATTTACATTTACCTGGTCAGGTAAGAATACGCTCGTTTGAATAGCCATCGTCATTATCTTATTAATTATGTGTATGTGTACGTCAAAGATGGCCTCAACAAGCCAATGGAAGAACTGCAACCATTCTAGGAGATCTTCGTGACACAGTACAGTTATAGTACCATCACAATGTCCAAATTAACGTTCTGGTTATTAGTATCGGTAAAATAAAACGCGTACATGCACCTGAGGATTTATTATCTTTTGTTGTAGATAGCGGATTGTAGCTGGGACCAAACGGTGAAGGTTTACTCGCCACAATCCCTTGTTCCTGGTATTTTGGCCACGTGACAACATCCGCTTTAATGCCAAATCTAGATGAATCACTGTGATAAAATTGTAATATCTGTGAATAAATGAAGTTGGTTGTTAATGCGATAAATACTGATGGTCTCTATTTGTTTAGACAGCCACTTTGACAGGGTTCCAAGTAGTGCATGGTGTGTTTGATGGGCTTCATACTGGAACCTGTCACATGCAATGGTTGGTTTAGTTTCCGTGAACGGCTTGATAATAGAACTGGTGATCTTGGGATGGAGATATGAAATGGCTAATAGCAAGTTGTCAGAAAAATGCTTCTTTGTTCTGTCCAACATTTATCTTTTGAAAACGTTAGATGAAAGGCAAACTTTTCCTTTGGTGTTTTCCATCATTTCATGCAAATCGTACAAAGCACAATTATGTTGCTGGCTTTGAGGAAACTTCAGTTTCGTAGGTAAATTGATATTCGGTGCAAACATTTGACAGATCAGGATGTAATTCACGTCAGAACTGTTATACAATTATGTAGAATTGTAAAGAAAAACGGAAGTGATCTACAATGCAAAAGGCGTAAATAATGGAAAATGATGGTGAAGCCGTTTTTTTTTCCAAAAAAAAATCTGACAGTTGTCAGATCTACTTTGAAAAGGGAGGGCTTGGGAACTGAATTAAGACAGGAGTTTTACTCCGATTGTTTGTGACAAGAGGCAAATTGCAACCTCAAAAAATAGGGTTCCCACTGGCACTGGAAAAATTAGAGAGGTTTTTCCAGTCGGGGGGAAAAATCAGGGAACTTTAAAATTTAACGGAAAGTCGAGAAATGTCAGCAAAAAGTCCGGGAAAGTTATCTCAACAAAATTGACATTTCCAGTGTAACAATAGTAATTTTCACACGTATATTTGTTCGTCTTGGGGGGAAAGGGTATCCGCAATCAATTGCAAGAAAGTCCTCCTGCATGACCACAAGAAGTGTACCGCCCGCGGCGTATCCTGTCTGTGGCATGTGCTGTCCAGTGGGGAGGGGTACCCCTGTTCTGGTCCTGGCTGAGGAGGAGGGAAGCCCTGTTCTAGAACCTGACTGGAATACCCCCCAGGTAAGACCAGTGGCAGGACAGGGGTATCCCCCCCTAGAAAGGACCTGGGACCAGAGACTGGAGTACCCTCACCCCCCTAAAGGACCTGGGATGAGAGACTGGAGTACCCCACTTATCCCAAGAAAAGGACCTGGGATGAGAGACTGGAGTACCCCACTTCTCCCAAGAAAAGGACCTGGGACCAGAAACTGAGGCACCCCCTCCCTCCTGTGAACGGACAGACACCTATGAAAACATTACTTTCCCACCTTACTACGTAGGCGGGCGGGAAATATTGGGGAAATACAGTAGTAATATTTCAGTTATTTCCATGTAGGTTCGGGTTGATTATTACCTTTTAAAAAACATTAAATTTGTGTTTTTTGGCTCGCGGGGGGAGGGGGAAAGATATTCTGGAAAAGTCAGAGAATTTCGTGAGAGCAAATAAGAGGGAATCCTGAGTAGTCTCAACTTAACTTTCAAACTGTGTGGATGTGTATCTCTTTGTGTTAGAATAAATAGGCTTGTAGAAACTTATGTCTACTTGTTCTTTTCAATATTCATCATGGTGTCAGTTGTGGATACAAAGAACTCATTTCTACAAATGAAGAGAGGAAATTGGGTTATTTAAGTGGTTTTGCAATAGAATTTTGGAATTAAAATTCTGCTACTTCAACATGCATACCAGTGGGCAGTAACCAAGCTATTCTACACAAAGAAAGTTCATTCTAAGTTCAGTTGCATTGTGTCCAGATGCTGCCAGTCCAGATACTGTACACACACAACATAGACACACCCACATCTCTAGAGGCTCAACCTAGTGGCAGAATACAGAATTAACATTCTACAGCAGCAGCAGGAGTCCAAGCAGCAGGCTCTTCACCACCAGAGACATTCCAGTAAGTCCAAAGCATGTGTGGTGCAGGATTGAAGTCTATTTCCAGTCTCCATCATTGGATTAAAACAGTGTTTGTATTCTTAAATGCATCTCCAGTTATGGATGAAGAAATTCTATGTTCATAGAATTGACTTTCTAATTGGGTTTCATCCAATACAACAGTGTTCAAGTGACATATATGCAATTCTGGAGCACTCTTAGTTGTATCAGGTTATATGGAATTAATTCTATTCGTGTTCATGATAACCAAGTAGGAAAGAAACTTCATTCTTTCATGTGTACTCATATTCATGTTCAAGGAGTAGTCCAGAAAGTTTGATTCTGACAAGCAATGTCCACAGAAGGCCCAGAAACACAGACTTTTGACCAGGTGTATTGGTTGGACAGTGATATTCCTATCAGAGCAACCAATTGTGTGGCCTTTCTCTTCATCTTGTTCTTTGTTCTCTGAGATCTCCATGTAGAATCTATTTCACTATGCATACATTACAAGCTATTCTTTGAGAAGATTTCAATTTCTACAAATCCATAATGTCTTCTAGCATTATAGAATCAGGACCAATATCTGATGGGACCGGGGACCACCATTTGTATGATAGATTCAAGAACTGGAAAAAGAGGGTGGGAATGATCCTACACTCTGCTCTCAGGGACACTGCAGATGCAGCCAAGTGCAATTATGTCAAATTTTGGATGGGAGAACAAGGTCTTCCACTGACCCAAAGATGGGAAGATACCATAAAGATTGTGCATGAAGCAGTTGGTAAAGGAGTTGTGCTGAGTGGACATAAATTGCAGACTTGCTGGAATCTTCTAGAGGAAGAATTCAAACCAAAAGCCAATACCATCATCTCTGTCATAGAACTATGGTCCAATCAGTCAAGACAGAACTCTCTCCCTTTAAATGAATGGATTACCAAAGTTTGCAACATGGTTGAACAGTGTGATTACAGAGCCCTTGCAATCAAACAAAGAGTCATCAGAGATGTGCTTATTTCTGGATGCAATAATTCTCATGCTAAAGACAAGATCACATGTAAAGGAGGTGAAATAATAGAAATTCTACAGGTAGAAGACTACCTCTAAGACCCAGCAGAATATTGATTCTACCAAATCTGTGCACTATGCCAAGTACAATAAGCAGAAGTCTGGATTGAAAGGAGGTAAAAACAAGCAGGCCAGTGATGTCTATGTGTCTGGAAGTTCTTTATGACAGAATTCCAATTCTTCAGGTGTGTAAGGTAATGTCTGTTATTGCTGCAAGAAACCTTATTCTAAGGAATATGAGAAGACTTCTCCAGCAAAAACAACAAAGTGCAATCACTATAGATAGGCAGGACATTATGCTAAGTGTTGTACAAAGGCTGGAAACTTCCCCAAGAAAGGTGATTCTACAAAAAGAAGAGTTCATGTTGCAGGAGCAACAGGAGAAATGAATTCTTGGATGAAGATGGAAACCTTCACCAGAAAGTCCAGAATCACATGCTTTCTACAGTCAAAGGTAGAAAAGAATTTAGAGTTAGAACAGAGCTCAATTCTATCAACAAGAAAATAATTCTCAAATTGGATACTGGATCTGATGTCAATGCAATCAACAGGAAAACCTTCCAAGAATTATTTCCTGATGAGCAGTTACAACAATTTACAGTGATCCTTGAGAATTTTGATTCTAAATATGTCAAGCCAATGGGCAACTTCAAGTGTTTCCTTGATGGAAACAGCAGAAATACAGGATTGACATGGAAGTCATGAGTCAGGATAATACTCCAAATGTCTTATCCAGAGAAACCTCATTTTTGATGGGATTACTCAACAGGGCTTCATTTCCAAGAAGACAGTTTCTGAATGAAGATGATAGGCAAGTGTATGGGCAGACTATCAGTCATCAAGGATGCAGTGAAAACAAGACTAATTCATCAAACATCAAAGAACATACAAGAAAGCCAGAAGGCATACAGGGCTGTTTTGCATGTCATTTCCTTTTAGTCAAATCTCACTCAGAAGTCATGTGACTACCCCTCTCAGCCAATCAGAGCACTCCATTCTCTCAAATCTTGTGAGATATCATGAGATTTCACCCAAAAATCAGCCCAAAATATTTCCCATTTGAAGAGTAAAGCTTTTAAATCAGCTCTGCTTAAAATCATCAATTCTGCAAAGCTCCAAAAGTGGTCGATTTCAAGTTTAAATCCAGGCTTCAGAGACCACTCACTGAAGAATTTGTGCTCCAAGAATATTCTGATATGTTTAATGGTCTAGGCAAATTTCCAAGAGATCCTTATTGACTAAGACTTAAACCAGACAGCATACTAGTAAAACACAGACCCAGACAAGTGCCTGTACATTAGGAAGAAGCTTTTCATGAAGAAGTAGCTGGATTGGTGAAGATTGATGTATTGGAGCCAGTCACAGAACCAACTGAATGGGTCAAATCTTATGTGATTATGAAGAAAGATGTAGAACTTGTTTCTAGAAATTCACATAGCCCAGGACATAGGATAAAGAAACTAAGATTGTGTCTTGATCCAAGAAACCTGAATGAAGCCTTAGATAGGTAACCCTGTTACAGCAGAACAGTGGATGAACTAATTGCCAAATTCAGTAGTGCCAAACTGTTTACCATTGTTGACTTTGATAAGGGTTGCTGGCAAGTAGAACTTCATTCTGACAGTAGAAAATACATATGCATGGCCTAGACATAGACATATTGCAATGGAAAAGATTACCAATGGGTACAGTCATTGCAAATGATGTCTTCCAAAGAAAAACTTGATTCTATCTTTATTGGAATGAATGGTGTTACTGGTACTGTGGATGACATGATAATACATGGGACAAGTGAAGAAGATCATAATAGAAATATAATTCTATTCCTAGAAACTGTTTGGAAAAATGGACTTAAACTCAATAAGGACAAACTACAGCTCAAGAAAGAAGAAGTATCATTCTTTGGACATTGATGGAGCTGCAAAGGCATTAGTCTAGACCCAAAGATAGTGAATTCTATACTGGATATGATGATCCCTGAAGACAAGGAAACAATACATAGTTTCTTGGGATTAGTCAATTTTTTGAACAGATATTCTACAAAATTAACAGAACTCTGTTCTCTACTTAGAATGCTATTCTGAAAGATGCCCATTACAATGTGAAGGAAAAACATAGAAAAGCATTTTTGGTAACCAAACATGAGTTCAGGAAATCAATTATTCTTCCATACTTTAACAAGGAGGCAGAAAATATTCTACAAACAGATGCTTTGAAGAAAGGATTTGGAGCAGTAATTATACAAAATGGAAAACCATTTTATTTTGTTTCAAGAGGTTTGACTTCTGCAGAAAGAGAGTTCATGGCAGCAGTATGGGATGTGGAGAATTTCCACTATTTTCTCTGTAGGAAGAAATTTAAACAAACTTCAAGAAACACCTTGTGGATGTCTCTCCAAGAATCCAGATGATTGTTATCAGAAGTTGGCCATATGAGTTCCAAACTGAATGGATAACAGGCAAGAATAGTTCTGCAGCAAACACACTCAGCCAAGTTCCTCCTCAAAGAATTGAAGAAAGTGACATAAAATTTCCAATTCTAGCACTAAATGTGCTCACCAGTTCCACAATCAAAGACAGAGACAGAAGAGAACACCAACAGACAACAATTGAATATGCAGAGTTGCAAGCTTTACAAAGGCTCATTTCTAACAGATGGCCAGTTAAAAGGAGCAAAGTTTCAATGTCCCTTCAACTCTACTGGAACTACAGGGATGAGTTAACTATAGAAGATGGCATTCTATTCAAATCATGCAAAATTCTTGTTCCTAGAAGTCTCCGGAGTGAATACCTTAACCCCTTTCCCACCATAGACAAATATATTTGTTGTGGTGTTTTTGCACAGCACATCGGAGTACATGAACAGCTTGTGCATCTTAGCAGCTTGCATGATCACGGTAAAGCATTAGCTATTTTTAGACACAATATTTTCAGTCCTCTTACCAAGCTTACAACTCTTCACTTTGGCCAAAAGTGGGCATGGCACCTAAAACAAGGATTAGATCTAATGGCTGTGGATTAGATCTAGACCTGTGGTCACAGCTTAGATCTAGATCTAACTGCTATGGATTAGATCTAGACCTGTGGCTGTGGCTTAGATCTAGATCTAATGGCCACAGATTAAATCTAGACCTGCAGCCATGGTTTAGATATAAATCTAACAGCCACAGATTAGATCTAGACCTGCAGCTGCAGCTTAGATCTAGATCTAACAGCTGCAGATTAGATCTAGACCTGTGGCCATGGCTTAGATCTAGATCTAATGGCTGCAGATTAGATCTAGACCTGCAGCCACAGCTTAGATCTAGATCTAATGGCAGCAGAATAGATCAAGACCTTTGGCCACAGCCTAGATCTAGATCTAACAGCTGCAGATTAGATATAGACCTGCAGCTGTGGCTTAGATCTAGATCCAATAGCCACAGATTAGATCTAGACCTGCAGCCACAGCTTAGATCTAGATCTAACAGCTGCAGATTCAATCTAGACCTGCAGCCATGGCTTAGATCTAGATCTAATGGGTGCAGATTAGATCTAGACCTGCAACTATGGCTTAGATCTAGATCTAAGGGCTGTGAATTAGATCTAGTCTTGTGGCCACAGCTTAGATCTAGATCTAAGGGCTGCAAATTAGATCTAGACCTGTGGCCATGGCTTATATCTAGATCTAACAGCTGCAGATTAGATCTAGACCTGCAGCTACTGCTTAGATCTAGGATTAATGGCTGCAGATTAGATCTAGACCTGCAGCTTAGATCTAGATCTAATAGCCATGAATTAGATTTAGACCTGTGGCCACAGCTTAGATGTAGATCTAATGGCTTCAGATTAGATCTAGACCTGTGGCCACTGCTTAGATCTAGATCTAATGACCACAGATTAGATCTAGACTTGCAGCTGTGGCTTAGATCTAGATCTAACAGCTGCAGATTAGATATAGGCCTGTGGCTGCAGCTTAGGTCTAGATCTAATGGCTGCAGATTAGATCTAGACCTGTAGGTTTGGCTTAGATCTAGATCTAATGGCTGTAGATTAGATCTAGACCTGTGGCTGCAGCTTAGACCTAGATCTTATGGCCACAGATTAGATCTAGACCTGCAGCTGCAGCTTAGATCTAGATCTAACAGCCATGGATTAGATCTGCAGCCATAGTTTAGATCTTGACCTGATACATGTATTTGTATCTAGATCTAATGCAAATATATTTGTTATTGGCAGGCAACAACATTAAAGTAAAAAACAGAAATATTTGTTTGTGGCTTACACTGCACTGGTAGGATATTCCCATGTGGCAGGAAAAGGGTTAATAGAATTCATTCTGGACACCAAGGGATCTTGAGGTCATTGGAAAAGGCCAAAAAAATTGTATTCTGGGTTGAATACACTCAAGACATACAAGAGACTATAGAGAAGTGCATTCTATGTCAGGAGCAGAATAAAGTGAAATCAGCTGATAAATGCAAATATGTCAGCGATATTCCACTACATCCCTGGCATATACTTGGATCAAACCTATGCCACTAGAAAAGCAAGACTTTCTAATTCTAGCGGATTATTTCAGTACCTTCTTGTTAGGAGAATACCTAATTCTACAAGTGGTGCAGTAATAAAAGAAATGGGAATTGTGTCCTTACCTTCTAAGGTCAGATAATGACCCATGCTATACCAGTGTAGTATTACAATTCTTCATGAAAGAAAAGAGAATCCAACCCAGGAACAATGCACCACATTACACAGTCAAATGGGATGGTTGAGTCCATGGTCAAAGTTCCTGATTATTAATAGAAAAGGCTATTATACAATCAAAACCATGGTTTTCTACCTACAAGAATAATAGATCACTCCAATATCCAGCACTATACCATCACCAGCAGAAATTCTATTCAGAAGAAAGATGCAAAGTAACCTCTCTGCTCTACTCACACAAATGATGAATAATAGATCAGCTACATATGTGAGCATATTGAAAAGAAAGAAGGGAGAATTCTAACTGAAGAAAGAATTTCTACACAAAAATTGGATTTAGATAGGACAGGCATCAAGACTGTTGTAACCAGATTCATTAAAGTATGTAGACCAAATAATGCTATTAAACTGGTACCTAGCAATCATAATCCTGAACAAGCAAGTAAGGGCTGAATTGGGTACATATCACACATGAATGAACTACCCAGTCAACAGTACTGCCAGGGTGTGCCATGCCTGGAAACACCAGTACTTAAGTACTCACTGTACCATTCAGTGGTTAGATTTTTATATTATGCATCATATAACCACATCTAGAAGTACTACCACAATAAAGAGCTACACCTTGAAACTTACAACATATGTTGAGTTATCATAATATGTGTACACTTTGATCATATGCCACATTGGTATGTTGGCCATAACTGGTAACCTACACTGAGTACCCCACAGATACATCAACATATCAAAAACCCTCACAGCAAGAAGTGTAATTCTGCATAGATCAAGGAGAAACTTCAGGAACCACATTCATTTATAATTGAGTCTGAAGATGGTGTCAACTATATGTGATACCACTGAAAGGTGGCCCCCTTTTTCTGTTGTCAACTACAAGTCCACAAGGTGAGCTTATCAGTTAGCCTCTCCAGTACAGTGCAGCATTCTGTCTCTATTGAAGAGACAAGCTTTTATGACACTTAGAGTCTTTATTGACTCTGCAATGCAGGCAGAACTTTCGTTTCCAAAACACATATCATACTGCACATTGCAAGCATTCCCGGATGCCTTTGGACATCCTTCATGCCTTGTGTAAGAGGGGTGCACCTGACCAATCAGCAGCTTTCCTGCCACTGAGCCCAGAACATTCCATCATGCGGCTGCATTATGACATCATGTCTACTATAAAAGCAGGCACAACTTTGAACTTGGGGCACTTGACGGTTGGCATTTGATGCATATGCATCAGGTGTCAGCCTCTCATATTTGACAAAGCAAGAAGGCAACACTTCCTCAGGTTTCTGGCCACTTCAAAAGAAACAGTCACCTTTTAGTTATCTTTTATGCTTAAACTCAGTCCCATAGAATGGAACCCATGCATCCATTCAGTTGGAGGCTTAGTTGTAATTTAAAACCTTTCACCAAAGCTGCCAGCCTCTCTCTGGGAGAGGGTCGATTAAAGTTGCGAGCCACCAGGATTGCCACCTCCAGCATTCCTGTGGCATCACATATAGAAATAGAAACTTCATAAAACCAAAGAAAAGTGCCTTCTATCGGAAAGAATGAACATTCAACAGTGTAGCAAGGAATCGCTTCATCTGGTGTACCTCCATCTCTTCCCAAAGCCAGCACCAGTGACCCTGCCACCATGCAATCAGCATCTTTTGTACCAGTAGAATTGATGCATTCTCCAGCCAAGAAATCCATTTCTACACCAGCTAGAATTGGAACCTCAACTAGAATAAGCAGCCCTAGATTGTCAACAAGGAGTACCAAAGAGATTTGACCAAAGAGGTTCATTGAAGAGAACTGAACATTTGAAACAGCATTTAGATTGCATAGAATTGACATTCTACTGGTCTATTTCATGTCAATATGACAACCCTTTCATAGGCATGACATTATTCAATGGATCTGATACACAGGAGTGATTAGAATTTATTTAAGTTTTAGTTCCCACAGGGATACAATGGAAGTTAAATTTTGATCCTATTCTACAGTAAATTGCATGTCAGGACCCTTCCCACACTGTCAACAGAATATCTATTTTGTCATTAGAAATACATCCTTTTCATGAGTTTATTTGGTATCACAGGTTCATTTCTCTAGATTCTCAAGGGAGGATGTTGCATTATTGGCTACTTTGGTATTTCACAGATTCAAGTGATTTAACAGTATTGTCTAATGCATTCTCTATGAAGAAAGTGTTTGCCTCAATTTCTTGTTACTCTGTACCTTCTGTGTTGACCCTTACATGTATTGACTACCCAGAATTTAGAAGAATAATTCTATGCATCTCCATCTCCTCTTCCTCCCAACCTGGAGCTTCAGTCTCAACTGAACTTTCATACTGTATGGATGTATATCTCTTTATGCTAGAATAAATGGGCTTGAAGAAACTTATTTGTACTCATTCTTTTCAATATTTGTCACTGTTTTCTTTTTGTTTTATCAAATAACAACACACTTCAATTGAGTTTTTCACAATAAGATCACATTTACATTTTAAGCCTGAATTTACATCAAGAAGTTTAAAAAAATTCAGCAAACGGTTGCCTCCACTGGGAATTTAACACTGACCATCACTGATCTAAGGTTGAATGCTTATCCAAATAGGCCAGAGAGGCATGTGCTACTTGGTAGACCTTAAACTGAAGTTTTTTTTTATGCACCATTTCACATTTTGAAAAATCATTAAAGCATGTCTGATATAAATTCTGTTTTAAAATGTAAAATTTGATCTTACCGTGAAAAACTCAAATTTAAACCCCGTTCCTCAATATTTAGCTCATGAGTTATGAATGAACCAGAGATGAACCTGGGTAAAAATATGATTAGGATATTGTATTGATCTGCATAAATCTAGGATATATGTGACTCCAGAGGGCTTTCAATGTCGAACACAATTGGCAGGATAGCAGAAGTTATGATCTCATAAACAAACAGAAAAATCAATATTAATTGTTTATCGGAATACTTTGGTTTTTGTTGCACTAATTGAGAACTGGAATTTACTTTAAGAAAAATAGTTTTCGGCTATCAGTGGATAACCAACACCATGAAACTAGCTTTTATTGTTTATGATTGAATGAAGGAATCGAGTTTTTACCGACCGCGTACGTAGTACGGAGGGAGGTTATGTTTTCACAGGTGTGTGTCTGTTAAACAGGGGGGTACTCAGTCTAGCCTTGGGGGGGTACTCAGTCCAGCCTGGGGGGGTATTCAGCCCAGCCCAGGGGGGGTACTCAATCCAGCCAGGGGGGTACTCAATCCAGCTGGGGGGAGGGGTACTCAGTCCAGGGGGGGAGTAATCAGTCCAACTAGGGGGAGGGGTACTCAGTCCAGCTGGGGGGAAAGGGGTACTCAGTCCAGCTGGGGGGGTCCTCAGTCCAGCTGGGGGGGGTACTCAGGCTTAGTGCCCCC
>JBCAUG010720844.1:0-12574 GCA_038406175.1 Haplosyllis leylae | reverse complement strand
GCGTTGCCTGTTAATTTACCTTTTTCTACATATTTATAAATGTCTTTGTACCTAACAGATGTTTCATATGCCTCAATTAAGTCCTTAGTATCTAAATTGACCATTAAATTGTGAAGAACTCTGCGACGCAAATTGGCTAGTAAGGCATCAATTTCTCTTTGTTTGGGAATGTGTTTTCGAAATACTGATAATTTATCATTAGCTGGTATAACTAGTCTCAAGTCATCAAAGAATTGAGCCGGAACTTCTCTGATAGTGTTCACTAGTTGTTTTTGCATTTGGTCTTGTTGTAATGATAATGGTCCAGAAATAGGTTTTGTTTCCAATAATTTGTTCTCATTAGAAGGTACCATTTTGTCCAGGTGGAGCCCATATGGTTCATTAGCAATTTTCTTTTCCCTAGTTGCTGGCAATTTGTTATCAATACTGTTTTGTGAGTGTTTTTGAGAGGATGTGGGATTTCCTGCTTGAAATCTCTTAAGTGGCTGATTACGCGCTGCTCTATGATATTGGACTCTTGTCTTATCAGCAGGCTGGTTTTTCTGGTGGATATAATGGCTATTACGAGCTTTAATATAATTTAGCAATAATTGGCGGTCTGAACAATGGAGGAGGAAATTGAGTGGTATTACGTCGTTAATTTTGTGTTTTTCTTCAACGTAAAGTCTTGACAAAGCATCGCTTACTTTAAGTTTGTTACCTTCCAAATATTTTAGATCGAATGTATAGTCGGCCAATTTTTGGAGAAGTAGACTTAGTCTTGTGGTTGTGGGTTGGTGTCGTGACTTTATTAAATAGTCTATGGCTTTGTGATCTACAATAATTTCAAAATAGTTATTTCGAAGCTTTTGTTCAAAACCATGAATATTCGCAATCAATCCAGTAAGTTCTAATTCGGTTACTCCGTAGTTACGGACTGGTTCTGGTAGTTTCTTAGAATGATAGCCAACAAGTACCCATTGGTTATCTTGCCATTGGTAAAGTGTACCACCGACTGCTGTTCTGCTGGTATCACTCTCTAATCGAAATATACCATCTCCACTTACCATTCTTAAAACTGGTGGTTTTACCAATAATTTCTTAATTTCTTCAAAGGCTTTTTGGTGTTTATCTGTCCAATTAAATCTAGCTCTTTTCTTTGTTAAGTCATAAATAGGAATCAAAAGTTCTCGCAAGTTCTTACAAAATGTCGATAGGAAGTTTACCATTCCACAAAAAGTTCTACACTCTTTTACAGATTTTGGTGTCTGCATGTTGCGTATTGCGTCACATTTCTCTTTCATTGCGGTATAGTGCGCTACTCCATCCTTCACTAAGAATTGTAGCCCCATGTAGACCAACTCACTGCGAAATAGTTGGCACTTATGCGGAGATATTTTTAACCCATATTTTATCAGGACAGCAAAGAGATTCTGAAGATCTTCCCAATGCTGCTCTTTTGTAGAAAATATAAGTATGTCATCCATAATAATTTTGTATCTTTCTTTGTTTGGTAATTCTTCCCAAATAATATGGATGAATTGTTGCCACAGTGCAGGACTACATGACATGCCCATTCCCATTCGAAGATATACATAGGTGGGACAGCCGTAATATGGTGTTATACCACAATATTTTTGTGATTCTTCAGCGAGGGGTAATGTATGATATGCATCCCTTAAGTCGAGTACACTCATAACTTCACATTTGCTTGCCCCTATTGCTTCTAAACAATCTTTGACAATCGGGAATGCGTGGTTGACCCTTACTAATCTTTCATTGAGTATACGGAAATCAGTAACAACGCGATATAAGTTTTGTTGTTTCCGCTTGACCAGGAGTACTGGAGAACTGTATCCTGTCAATCCTTTCTTTATTATACCTAATTTTTCAAGTCGATCCATTTCCTTTTGAATAATTGGTTTTAGATCTTCTCGGACATTATATGGACGCACAAAGAATGGCTTGTCATCTCTTAATTGGAGCTTGACTTCAAAGAATGGACAAGTACCAATTTCGTCTCGAATACTAAAGGCTTGCTTATAGTCTAAGACCATTTCAATTAAACGTTCCTTTTCTGCATCATTTAATTGACTTTTATCGAGAGGTATTTTCATCCGCATAATTTCCTCATCTGTCATATTTCGGCGAGGATCATCTTTGTCCATCCAAGGATATGGATCATAACCCTCAATTATAGGGGGGTGGTGTTCCTTTGGCACTTGGGACACTTGCAAATAAGTTTCAGTTTGTGCCTTTGGTTCTTCCTTTGCTAACTTTGTAGGTTCTAAAGCATTTGCAAAGGTATGTGCGAATAGTACTCAGTTACCATCATCATCAGTCGGAAATTCCCAGTCAAAATTGGTCATAGCACCCTCTTTGGATCTCATATCCAGTATACCAATACATGCACCTTTTGCAATATATTGGACTTGTGTTGTGTTTTCAAAAGCGATTAATGTAGTATCTTTATTAAATGTTCCTCCTATTACAGGTTGAGCCGGTTTAGAAGAATCATTTGACCATATCCAGCACACTCCGGAGCCTGCAATAAATGCGTTCTTGTATAGATCTTTCATGGATCTATCCAAGACTGCTTTTAGTATGATTCTACGGTCTGGGAGGATCTCATAATTTTGGGTTGCAAACAAAGGGACTGCAGTTTGTTTAATGTATAACATGTTCTCAGAATAATTCTGCCAAGATTGTAATTGTTCCATTGCCATTTTGCTTAACAGGATTCCGGTATTTGCCTGGGTATCACATACTAGTACTTTTAATTGAAGGTGACATCCTTGAATAATAAGGGGAATGTCAGTCCAAAATCTAGTTGCTATTAAGCCATTTCCAGTCCGGATATTTTCTCCTGTTGCATCATGTTTCGGTAAATGATGTAAATAGGTGGCGCTGTCATAAAAGTGTGTAGGCATTAAATTTACTGTAGTGCCGTTATCAATATATATTGGTATTGTGTATGTGTTGTCATAAGTGCCTGTCATTGTGCCATCTGTATTGTACTTGATCATTGAGTATGGTTCATCTTTGATGTCTGCACATACTGGTGAGTAGTTACCCATATATACTGCTTGTACCATAACCTGTCTCGGGCCATCATAATGGCGGTAGTGAAAGGTTTCACTTTCCATGTATTCATTGTCAAAATACATATCATTATCATCAATTGCATGCTCCATATTATACAACAATTTAACATTATCTTTGCGAGTCATATCGGCAGTAGATGGAAGCAAAATACTTTGTTTCTCATCATTGTACGGGACATATACTGGAAAATTCGCAGTATAAACATGTTGATTCTCATCAACTGTTTGTTGCACGTGACTAACATTTTTATCATTTGTATAGCGCGCTTGATCATGCCCATTAGGTGGGTGATCTACTAAATTATCAATTACTTGATCATTACCATTATGTGGTTGATCCATTAAATTATCTAGATCATTACCATTATGTGGCTGATCTACTAAATTATCAATTACTTGTTGCTCTAGCTGATACAGCTCCAATACGCTTTGTGTTACATGACAGTTTGTTTTCGTAAATAAAAGTTTAAACCTACTTTTTTTCAGCAGCTGATAAAATCATATTGCAACATATTGCCACATTGAACCCCAAAATCTTGTGTCATTGTGTAATTTCTGGGCCTTTGTCAGGTTTGGCACATTCAGGTCAAGATATCAATAAACCACCGAACAATTGCCAACAACAATTGTCTGCATCTCGAACCAGATACAGATAAATCAGCAGTAATTAAATTAAATGCGACTGATAACATAATCCAACCTGATACCCGGTGGAAATATCTCTCGAGAGTATTCTAATTTACAATTTTTTTACATAGCACAAATGTGAAAAAACTTTTACAAAATTAGATTTGATCTAGGTGATTGATTAGGTGTTAAATTCTACATAGCGTCGTTTTGTGAATGTATCTGGGTTATCCAAGGTGTGAGATTTGACTACAACCTAGAGCTATTGGTACCTAGATCAGACTATTACGCGTAAATGCAATTGCATACATTACGGAGTCGCAGTTTAAGTTGCAGAACTGCTTTGTGTTTTATTTGCCACAAATATCAACAGGTTTTTACCCAAAAAAGGAACAAAAAGGGAAAATTAGCAGAATGGAAAATATATAAATTTACTTTGCCAAATAAGACGACATTACACGCCGGGTTGCTTGAGTGTAATTCTACAATCACATCAATGGGGTTAAAACTACAAACTTCAATTGAGTATACTCAGAATATTACATCTCTGCTCTCAAATTAAACGAAGTTGACAACATTTACCATATTGGCATAAAAGGTTCCCAAAAAATGTTTCAACAGCAAAAATTTACTTGCAGTGGGATTTGATGTAGCAATCTCTCGTTTGTCAATCCACATTCTATGATTACTCGACCCTTGACACATTGTTTGAAAGTCTAAGACTTTTAAGGAATCATATTTTTAAATTCATTATAGTTTACCAAGCACAAAAAGTCAATGGTACATCAACCAAATTTATACAGTATAAAGATGCCCAATTACCACTTGGCTAAATGTCTGAGTGGTAGAGCATCAGTCTGCCAAGCCAGGACTTACTGAATCAAAACAGCATTTGTTACCAATTCGATCAATTGGATCTCTCAAAAGGACAGCTTTATGGGGGCTGATCCAGAATTTGGGTGTAACCCCTTTATATTAGTCATCTGCATCTAGAGGTTGCAGGAAGGTGATGTTTGTTTTCAGTTTGTCTCTCCTGTTCACAAAGAGAAGACCCTATCCCATAATGTAATAGGACAGGGGTCTCCTACCCAATCCACCACGGGATAGGGCTCTTGTCCCATTCTGTCCCCTGCCCAAGGCATCATGGTATAGGCACCATCCCTATTCCCATTTAACCTTGCACCCACAAAGAAGGACTGGACCCGCACCCCTTCTCCCAGATAGGGGAATGCTAGTGGCATACCTTCTACTGGAAAGCTTTCTTGGACAGTAGACCCATGTCCCATTACAATTAGGTGATATCAACCTCTTCCTGTGAACAGGCGAGACAAACTGAAAAAAACATCACTTTCCTGCAACCTTCTGATGCAGGTGATTAATATGAATGGTTAGCATCCCTCCAGGGCTGACAGCCCCTACAAGAAAGCCTGGATCAGCCCTCATACAGCCATCCATTTTAGACATGCAAAGGAGCTTTTGGTGGGGGTTTTCTGAAATTGGATGAAGTTGGCAATACCGGCAACAACATTTTCGAAAAAAGGATATGGATGTAACGTTCATTTGGCCCTTGTGGGGGAAGGGCCATCCTCTTGAGTCCGCCACTCTTTTATTCATACAATCTTTGTGCTCTTTTGAAGAAACTAAAAATCAGTATAATTTGCCAATGTTACAGTTGAGTCCTATTTAATGTGCAACTACACTAGATATTATTTCAGAAGTTTGACAGGGCTCCTTTATGTCATTTTAACTTGTTTGGAAGTCATTAAAGTTTTTTTGAAGAGACATTCGGAGAAATGTGTCAATTATTAGAAACAGTCAACACTTTCAGAAATCAGTTACATTTAAATCTAACAGCCTGTAGCATAGATAATATCCGTTACTGGAGTCACAACAAACAACAGTTGTGATCTGTCAGTCGCATCCAACCCCCAGACAAACGTGTCGGAGAATCTCTTTGCCCGATTTGGGGGAGGATGCTAGAAGGTTTGCTGTGACTTTGTTGTGGATTTGAATTCAGTGGATGTTCCACCCGGTTCCATAACAAGAACAACTAATGAAACAAGACAGGCAAACTCTTGCCTTCTGTGCAGATTTAGGGAACAAATGTTTGACAAATTCCTTCTCTTCTTCATCTTTTGATGCCAGAAAGATGACTGTTCTGAGATTACTGTTCAGATCAAAACTGCAGACCGGTAAAATTAATTTTAAATAGTCTGATATAGACTTCTAGAATTAAGTTAATGAGCCAAAGAGTAGGCTTGACACAGTGTTAATTCTGTTCGGTAGATGAACTTCATTGTGATTTAAACTTTTTACACCAAATCGGTTTTCATTTGGTGAGAATCAGTCTGACAGGCCAAAATTGTGAAAACAAAAGATTGCTGTATGTAATTCTTGAATTTCTTTCCACGTTTCTATTCAGCGGTAAATATCCTAAAATACAATTGTCAGGAGACTAAGTTACTGAAACAAGGATTGATCGCTACATAGTTACTGGTTAGGTGAGCAGAATTATCTAATCAACTTTAAAGACGACGGAAATACACCATTAACATGATTTCTGACACAATCCGACAAGCGTTTATCGTTCGACAATTGTTTCGCAAGCCTGGTTGCATTTTCTTGCATGTTTATCCTAAAACCTTTCCCCATGATACCTTTCTTATAGACAGAAACTTTCTAATCCACTGCTCAAAGGAATAATGCGATTTGTTTCCTGAAGAATTTGGTAACTTTATTTTGTTATTGCATTATAAATGTACAAATGAATCTATTTCGGATGAATTCATTTCTCGACTTTATCTCCAAAGTCATCGAGTGCCTGCAAAACATGGGGAACAAATATTTTTTCCTTACAGGAAACTCAGCCTTAATTGTCAGAACAGTTCTGCGCGTGAAATGAACAGTTGACTACAGCAGTCAGAACTGTCAGAAATGTCTTTCAATTTAAATATTTTCCACTGATAAATTTTACCTAGAAACTTAACTTTAAATCTTGAAATCTTGCTCCCAGAAGGAAGATGTTATTTTATTGTGAAAATAGTCAGTGTTTGATGATTCTATATCTCTCAGTTGTTATGCACTGTACTTCGAACAACTCGACGGTATTGGGCATCTAAGGCGCGAGCTCGACAATTTGTGCAACTGTAATTGAGAGGTAAATGAGTATTTTGATGTTCCAACAGATAGGGTGATGGTGTGAGACCATGTATGGCTCGGCAAAAGAACTCTCAAAATTTTGGAGTACAAGCACTCTATGAACTTATTGGCTCAAATTCTAAAGAAAGAGCCACCTAAGTTTCCAGTATAGTATCAATAAAATAATTACCGGTGTTGGTATTTCTGATTCCAGCTTACACAAAATGTAAGGGGGATTAGTTGGTGTTTGGAACAGAGAAGTCTGGATGGCATAAAAGTTGGTGATAAGGTCAACACCACGCCCCCTCCAAATATGGGACTTTAAGATTTCACTTGCTTTAGACTCAGGATCAAAAATGCTGAAAATCCCCTCCAAATTATATATAGGACTTTGAGATTTCTCCAGTCTTAGACTCAGGATAAAAAATGCACCTTCATGCACCCCTTCACGCCCACCGTACTCTACCCACCCAATACCACGAAATATGGACTTTGTGGTTTCGCCAGTTTTAGGCTTAAAATCAAAAACACAGAATCTTCCTCCAAAAATGGGACTTTGAGATTTGCAATTCAATTGGCATTGGTAATACCCAGGAACCAGTTAGAACCCCCGATGGGAAGTGCCTGGTTTCTCTTAGATTTCCTCTTTAATCTCTCCTCTTGCCGACTGACTTGACGGACGCGAATGTTGGTTGAGTCAATGAAGTGTATCCAGTCTTTGGAACTGAGGATAATAGTATCCATTATTTTTCAGTCATTATGGATGATTATTCTTGTACTTGGCATAAAATCTTTCCATATTGTCCAGTTAAATGGATTAGTTTTAGATATTTTACTTTTTTTCCATATTCTGTTTTCAACAAGACCATGATACGTTTTAGGCATGTATTCTGGATACGTTTTAGGCATGTATTCTGGAAAATATTTTGGGTTTGTGTTTGGAGGTGTGGATGCTTGTTTACATTTTAAAACTTTTCCAGAAAATATTTAGACGCTCATCCAGCACTGTATACACATAAATTCCCTGAATTGGTAACGAGGGATCTTCGAATATATTGGCTATTTTGATTAATCTTTCATGCCGATGAAAATTTTGGTTTCCTTCAACAGATGTGAAAATAGATATTATCTAACACATAGTTTTCAGTCAAACTGGTGGGTAATAACAAGTGTATGCCCGAGTATAAATCAAATGAGTTGCACGAATTAGTTATCGTTATCACTACATTGTGCTTAAATGATGGTACACTGCGATACAAATTGATACTTGTAGTTTTGGACACTTGCTTTTGCAAATTTTGAAAATCCCATTGTGAACTGATATGTAATATCGTTGCTGACAGATGACAATTTCCGGCTCTCATTGTGTGAGATACACAAAACCTAAGTATCAGGACTACCTAGTAGGCACCTCAGTTGCTTGCCCCTTAACCCGAGTAATTTAAATATTTTGAGATCAAAGTGAAGAAATACATGGTTTTGAATAAGTTGGAATTATCTTTCGAGCCTTGTCATGTGGGAGTGTAATTTCGTATCTGTCGTATTGTTGGCCATTTTCAGGTTAACTTGTCCTTTTTATCGTTTAAGCGGGCCGGAACACGGGACCATCAGTACAAATTAGACCTTCTTGAAATGGCAAAGACAGAGGGTGAAATAGGCGCCGTGTCACTGCGCAGGTCAGAACTAGGTCAGGGGTCAAGTGGAACATATCTCTCTGCACTGTCAACCAATCAAATTATAGGCTACTGGCTGTCCTGTTTTGGCAGGTACTTTTCTCAGTCACAAACCAATAATTGGCACCTATTTTTCCAGCCAGTGTTTTCCAAGCCAAATTGTTACTTTATAATCTTGTTACTACTGTGATGTGGCAGGGCTTTCTATGCATGCAATGAACTAGCCTAACCTTTTTTATGGCCTTAACTACAGTCACCCAGTGTTCTTAGCCATCCGATAATAACTTAGCAAAATCCATAATTTGCACAAAGCAAAATCCATAGCCCATAAATCAAAAGCCAATTCCAGAACTTTTCAATAAATCTATGTCAAGATGGATCATCTGTTTACCTAACTATACATCTTCAAATGTGCAGTGATAATGTAGCACATCTGTCTTACTGTCTGATTGGGAATAGTAGTTGGTTCTCCCAGATTAATCCTAGAGGAAGAAAGAAATGGTAGCCATGTTGTACTAGTACCTATGATTGGACAGAGAAGGTCAGTTCAAAATCATGTCTGTGATACTTTTGGAATACCTTTCCCCCAAGCAAAAAGCAACCCTGTTTCGACAGTTTATCCATGGACTATTTTACAGTGAGGTTTCATTTGCCATAAGCGCCGCTCCCTTGACTGACTTGATACCCAAGTGAAAGAATAATAGAGTAAAATAGATCTAAGCATTTTTTCACAAATTAAAAAGATTAGTATTTTCAACAACGTCCACTTAGTTTTTCAAATACTACAAGATCTCCAAAACTACCTACAGAATTTCAGGAAAAACAAACCACAAGTCCTTTTAAAATCATCATAATGGTTTTATTAGTATTCTAATGGGCTATAGTGAACAACTTCTTCCAGGATGTTTCGTCTAATGGAAGACACCATTTTTGATGAATCTAGACTTTACATTTCCAGGGTGTTACTGTAAGACTACTGGTGAAGAATTATTATAGTGTTTGTATTGCATGATTCGCTTATGATTTAACTTCTCCATTTCCCCCCACCACTCTCATGCATCATATCATAATTACACCGCTGACATGAATGAGAGAAGGGGAGGGGAAGGGCTTTATGGATATCCACTTGTCAAGTCTATGGGATCATGTCAGCAAATTAATGATGCACTTAAAAAGCTTGATCAGCGGGCACTTAACGTGACCTGGCGCGGAATTGCGTTATTTCGTGATTGTTTCCACGGTTTGGCGCAAGTCTCTCTAGGTTGGTCTGTAAGAAGCTTGCCGAGTGTGTGCAGCATACAACCAGCATTGATTTACACAAAGACTACTGCGGAACAAAATTTATACGCTTTGTATTATTGATAAATGGAACTAAGCATGCATTCCCAATAGGTCAAAATCTGGTAAGAAGTCAAAGTGGAAAACATTTAACATTTCATTTCATAAAATTCGCAATTCAAAGGTCAATACCGGGTTTGGATTTAGCTGAGAACGGATTTAAAAGTGAAATATATGACGGTTACATTCATTCAGGTACTGAAAGGTCATATCGGATGGAAAATATGTTGCTCAAGTAATTCTATATAAATAGTTTAAAATAATCTACTTATGTTCTACATTTCAAAAAGATAATTTAACCTGTGTGGTCATGAGTAGAAGTTTATTTTACATAGATCATTTTATTAAAACATTAACAGATAGTTGCATTTGCTGGCACCAGAGGGCAGTTCTTTACGAGGATGTGTATTTTTGATTGTCTAGTCCAAATGTCGGAAATGTGTGCGTTAATATATATAGTTTTCAATATGAATTTTCCAGCATTTTAGAAACAAACAAGCACTGCGTGTCCCCGAGCCCCCAGTTCAATCAACCGTGACTGGATCAATCAAGTGCAGCCAAACAAACATCAATGATGTAACAACATATCCGGGAGCACCAGGAAACACCGTGACAAGATGGCAACCCCCACACTGCTTAAGGATTTTATATAGTGCAATATATTCGTCGTTTATCCGAGGCATGTTTCTTAGATCTGAAGACAAAGTAGTCGTTTACCTGCCTAGTTGTTTTAAACATTTCAGAAAAAAAACCTCCAAATCTCCAGACACGTGCCTTGCAATTTCATACAAAACAGATAATATGTGAAAATCAACAGAGTTTTCAGTTCTATTGTCAATTACTGTTTTTAAGCATTTGTAAAATATTATACAGCAAACGTTGTAGATCTATGACAGAACCTACAGTTGTCCAAATGGATAATATAGTATCTAAAGTATGATCTAATTCAAATAAATTGGTTTCAAGAAGCTAGTTTTATTTTTACAAATAAAACTAATCATTTTTTCATAATTTTGATATAATTTGATATCACAAAAGGAAAAAGTAACTGAAATGTAAAACGACATTCAAATTTCAATATTGAGGGCGGAAAATCTCCAGCCGTTCTGGAAAATATGAGAGAAAGCATTCCCCAAGCTGGTGCCCAGTTTGATCAGAGTTTGGTGTCATTATTTTCACTATATCAATGTCAGTCTCCTGCAGTTTTGATATAAATTTTATCCCCCATGTATTGAGATGTTGGCATCTGTCGTGTATGGTAGTGAAATCTCCCTTTCTTGCCTTCATACAGTGCTATTCTTCGAAAGAGCTTTTTGATGAAGAGGGCCCCTAAATCAGTGCAATGGGTCCATTTCAAGTGGGTTTCTATAGATGAAAACCAACAATAGCTGCAATGCATTGCCACCCGACTGAATATATAAGCTCTATCTGATCATTACTTGATGACAACACCTTATTAACAAGCAACAAATTACTGGCCCCCTCCACATTAAAGGCCCCCTTGACCAGCATGCTTTGTCTTCGGGGGTGTCACAAATTTGTAACGGCGAATCAGGGGTATGCCACCACCTGTTAAGAGTAGAGTCCATTCCTCATGGCCAGAAGGAACAGCAATCAACTTATCTGGTTATAAAATACCACAGTTCTTATTAATTAGCTGTCCTGACACATCTGAAACATTCCTGAGCAAGCTATTGAAGTCGAGAAATGTCTTTCTACGGTAAATCAATGTAAGGTCAAATTTCCATGTGAGACCAAGAAAATCAGTCATTTTGGACTGTTAATCTTTTTAAATGACACCAGCTGATTAATAAGTACACTAAATCATTGAATAGAGAGTTTATCATTTTTTAGGGAAGAAGGCTTTGGGCGTCTGAATTTTTTAAATCATCTTTTAAATCGCTGTTACATCGCGCTATCTCTGGTCTAGCAGCGTGCCTTTCCCTTTGGAATACAAATGGTTGCACTGATATTTAAAGATATCTGCCTGAAAGGAAAGGTTAAATAAAGTAACTAGATAAAGTCGTGGAATTTCATAATAATACATGTAGATGATAAATTACCTTCAAATCGTTTGCACTACTGATCCTGGACGCACTGAAACGGCATTTTGTACATCAATGGTAACCAGAGAATCCACGGAGGGTACAATCTATCACAGATAACATCTGCCAGTACCCTGTACCTTACGCAAATATTTACCGTTTTCTATGTTCATGTCAAATAAGGTTACAAACACTGCAAGGTACGTCACAGTTTGATTAGTGCAGATACCTATGTAATTAGATGTAGGGCAATTTTTTGTCAACAGTATTAAATTTATGTATATCTGTTTTGGCTTTTCTTTGGTATTTTTAAATTTAAATTTTAAGTTACACTATTTTGATATCAAAAATTTCATTGCATGGAATTGAAAACCCCAGTGTTGTGCAGGTTTCAAATTTGTGAGACCTTTGAAATTTTTTTGTCAATCAGTCTCCTTCTAAAGTTTGAGAAATGATGGAAGACATATGGCAACAGGTTGCTTCCTTATTTTACAGAAATTTAGCACATCAGTTTCATTGTGTTTAACGTTTGCGCATTGTTTTCCAGCTTTACGTGATAAACACAATACAAAGCATTATGGTTGTTGACGGCGGTTTCTTCTTTCTCTTGCTCCTAATTCTTTTACATCAGGACTTGGTCAGACACTGAATTTACTCGGGAGTTTGTTAC
>JBCAUG010720822.1:0-12575 GCA_038406175.1 Haplosyllis leylae | reverse complement strand
AAAAAACCCAGAAAAATTCTGCCCATTGACTTCAATGGGTCAGAAATTACTGATATTGTCGTTTAAGTCAGAAATTTACGCTGTTCCCTCAGGGTGTAGATCGACACCCATCACGCTGAAATATTTTAAGGAAAGACAGAATTTAGGCTCCAAATGAAGAAAAAATGTAATTGCATCGAGTTTACCCTAGGTATTGAAATTACATTTTAAAATTGAATACCAGGAATTTGTGCAGAAATATATTGGTTTATCCTTCCAACCATAACCGGCAGATTTTAGAGTAAAAGATTTATTTGCAAAGCTAAGCTAGCAAGTGGCCAATATATCTCTCACAACCTGAGGTTTAGTTTTGGAGCAAATCGGTCTGCATGCGATATGGGTTTACGGTATGATTTGAATTTGAGGCGGATCCACTACAAGGAATTTCCTTTGGGAAGAAATAAATAGTAACTGTGGGTCCACACTAGTGCCTGATTTTGTTATTCTGGATTTAGTGCCAACATTTTAGAAACGACCACTTCAATGACTTCATTTGAACACCAAGATTGTACTTTGAATATTTGCAGATTTTTATTTCATAAAAGGTCAACGGTTTTGGCTACATGTATGCCACTCGTTGCCTTCGACGTTAGGGAGAAGATGGGTAAAGTAGATCTACTATGGTTGCTAATTGGTGGATGATTTAATGGCACAAAAATAGGTTAAAGTAAGTTTAGTAGTTAGAAACCCAGTAATTTTGACCCTTGTTGGTGAAACCTAAATTATAGATCCGCCGCAACGGAGAATGAGAGGTCCAGTGCGGGTTCCTCATCCCATACAGCACGGAGAAAAGCTTTCCTTCTCCCGCATTGTATTTGTTCGGTGCCCCGTGCATGTAACTTTTTTACTGGAACAATTTACTTGTCAACAATGATGAGGAGATGACGGTGTTGCTGCACGCAGATGTGTAGTACACTGTGACGTGAGGTCGCGGATGCGTGACGCAGTGCACGTCACAGACAAAAGACCGGGGTCAAAGGTCACGCTGGGAGAGATGTAAAGAGTTGGATCGGCACGCAATCCCTGTCATCTCTTTCAAAGATACGCCACAATTTTTCCTTTGTAAATTCAATTTGCTGAGGCACTGGTATTCACTGTAAACGTTCGTAGACATCTTGGTTTTTGTTTCACATTGATGCTGTTGTCGAAAAGTGCTGGAATGTCCACTCAGATTATTTCTTCGGGTTGTAAAGTCAAACAATTATGAAAAATAGTTGTAATCCTTCATAATTTTCAGTTCAGAAATGTGGAATGAAAATTTTATTGCAGGCGAGATCAAAGTGCATCTGTATGATTCACCACAGAAAGAAACAAAGTAATACGCACAATTTGCATCGCACTACAAGTATAAGAACGTTAACAGTCCTTTGCTGAAATGAGACACATTATGTTAACCAAAGTACTATTTGGGATCGGCAAAAATGAAGACAGTATCTTTATTCCCTCAAGTACACTCCACAACATATTTTGTTTCACTTTCATTACTATAACGTCATAATTATGTTATGTTTATTGTAAACCCAGTTTAAATTCAGAAATAAAAACTAATGCATATGTTTCTGAAATGAATAGTTTTAATTACTTAGTGATACTCAGTTCAAAGGACCTTGGGTATGTTCAGTCTCTTAAAATCCAGCTTTCATTCTGTGAGAGTGTACAATGAAAATCCTGTGCATGAATTCAATGTATTTTGTAGATCTAGATCTATTTTAAAATACTATTTCATATCACGTAAATTGCCTCAGGTAAACGAAACGTCTGGTAAAACTTTTGAGATGCGTGATGCAAGTTTTGTCTGCTACAATAGCTAAAGAATAAGTGACCCATGGGTCGCTGTGGAAGATCACTTTTTGCAAAAAGATGTACTGACCTCTCTTGCATATAAATACATCAGGTATTTCAATCGGATGGATGCATGAAATGCATTTTCTCATGTTATGAGGTGACTTTTGTTGAACGCCCGTCAGTTACAAAACACAACGGACACACAGCCTGGTACAGTAGCTATTTGGTCACATTTTAAAATGTGCCCAATTGTCGTGTCCAAATTAAAATATAATTCCAGTGTCTTCTGTTTTTACTGAAGACACAAAGGGACAGCCACCTTCAGCAAGATGTCAGTCCGAGAAATGTCTTCAATAGATCTACATGTACCATTGGTAGTTTAGTATCGAGCATGCTGGATAATTATTTCCGAAACCTCATGGAAAACGCAAAGATTACCGTGCCTTCACATCTGATACAGATAAAACTATTGTTAAACAGCTGCACAAAGTCCTTTCCAAATTTTCCTTAAAGTACTACCTACTTGGCATTAGTAATGTGATCATGTAAGAGGAATAGATGTGACACAGATCTAGGGATTGCCAGCCTAATGTTCAAGTTTGCAGCTTGTAATCCATTAGAGGTACTCTGCAGCCGAACTCGAGTCGTGCCCAATTTTGTGACATGTAGTTTTATGGATCACGTTTACCATTGATCTTTTCGTCTAATTGGCACTTCACAAACATGAAATCTGGTCTAAATCACATGACATTAGCGATATAATTACAGGTCTACTGTCAGAGAGGAATGGAAAAATATGCAGCTAGAATGGGCAAGTTTGTATCCAGTAGGGAATAAGAGAGACCATAACTCATGGGGCACTGGACTCTTTCCAGATTTGTAAGAAAGAATTGCTTACATAGAAACCCACTTTTGTGGCATCAGTATTTCCGTGTGCTGGGAGTCAGGATCGATTAAATACTCACTTGTGCACATGTATCACATTTTTAAAAAAATAATTGACTATGAGTACTTAATTAAACAATGAAATGAAATTCAACCAGAAATATCTACATACACTATGCATGATTACCTGTTTCTAAAAGCCCAGCAAAGATCATTGTTCACTTGATCAGTTGAGATTGAGATTGAGTCTATATTGATGATATCATCACTGACAAATGAGAGATCGATGTGTTTTGGTGAGTAGCCTAATCTAATTTTATGAACTCATTGGTCACCTGAACTTATTCTTTACAGTGTTAATGTACAATTTACCTTAGATCCATATCACCATCTGCATCCCTTGGATCTTGGGTCTGACTCTGTGTGAGCTCTCTCTATTTAAATCTGTCATCCATCGACCATATTTACTAAGAATAATCACACTACTTGTAAACTACAGTAAAGTAATTTTAAATGTGACTGTTTCACTGGAATTACATCTAAAACGGAAAGAGTCTGTTTTAGTTGGTTTTAGTTCAGACATGTAATGGATCAATTGCAACTGTACTGAGTATTTCATTGTATTGAGCCATTGTAGTCTTGTATTACAGGGTTAGGCTTATTGCTGTGTCTGGTTTCTACAAAAGTGTTCTCTATATTAATGTTTCAAGCTATTATTCTTCAGAATTTCAGTGATCTTTGTGATGCAAGACTTTTCAGGTCTCCAGGATTGCCTGTGTCAATGGTTCTTAATTGGTCTTCACGAGATGTTTCCAGTATTTTGTAATTGTGCATTGTGACTCCCAATAAAAATCTAGATCGATTATTAGATCACCCCTTGTGTATTATTACAGCATATTTTTATTCTTTAACTGGAGATTATAACTGTGCATCCTGTGTTGTTATTCTGGCAGAGGATTGACTTATTATCATTGAAAGGAAAATTGCATGTACACCATTAGTCTTTTTATAATATATCTGTGATAGTACCATTAAATTGATATTATTGTTGAACTATATTGTAGGTTAAAGATTGGCGTCGTGCATGGAATAGAAATGACGATGAAAATCGTTTAAAACAGCTCTTCATAGCAATGAAATTCTTTACTTTCATTGAACGAGTTGATTTCAACAACGGGAGCGGGTGATGTTGAAACATTACTGATTAAAATCAACGTGTATGTTTATTTCAGAGACGATTTCAGATAATAACATGAAACCTAAAGAACTTGTCTATGTTTATAGTCTAGGAATGGTACTCGCAAATTAAGCAAGACTGCAGACTACAAAAACCCAAGATACTAATTTGTAGTTTTTAAAGAATGAAACCTAAAATCAAATTTCACACGTTTCATAATCTGGAGAGTGGCAAAAGATAAAAAGCACAAATCCAGAAAGGTTGTTGTTTCTCCCTTATATGTGATACAACGATTCTGTTCTTTGTTCTTGATACAGAAAGAAGTATCATTTTACACGGAGAATCGCCTTCTGGCCAATGCTTTCATCAATGCATCTGTGATCTGTAATAAATTCTAACCACTTGACGATGAACCACGCAACTCATTGCATCAAGTACATCTTGAGAAAACTGCGGTCTCAAAACAAATTGTCAAACCCTGTAACCTAATTCCACCATTGTTATGCCCTACAAAGGCAAAGCTGAAATTATTGGCTAATGAGAAGATAATTCGTGTCTGCAGCCAATTAGATACTATTCTTGTTCATCAGGGGATTACATGGATATGAGAGGGATCCGCTTACAACGTCCCTTTCTCCACATAAGAGATGATCCGCTCATTGACGACCACAGCTGCATAAGCTTATGTTGCAAACAATGGTTTGATCATTGTAATTCATGATGATGACAGATAATAAGGGTTTTTGTTGTTTTGATTCGTATTTATGAGTTGACGGCGAATACTATGTTTGAAGTGAGACTCATTTTCTCTTTCATCATGGGCAAGGTATCAGAGGTCATGAATTTATTCCTAGTATTCCAAATAAGTTCATAATAAACTCCGAAAATCTTCTCAAGATTAAATTATTTCTTAAAGATTTGGCTGTTTAAATAAGCTAGATGCTGAACATTTTGTGAATTATTCTGCACTGATAAATCAATATTTACCAGAATGACATTTAAAAGTTATGAAGATATGCAAAGAAAATCATGCGTTGAGGACAAGAGTACTTTGTTAGCACTAGCAATGAATAAGATGAAATGACCTCTTTTATTACAATATCAAATGTAACAATTTGTAAGTTGGCCATTTCAGCAACAAAAAATATGTTTTCAACAAATATTACCCCCACTCAAATTACTCATCACAAGAAAATTGACCAATGCTGTATGATTGTGGCATTGCATTAAGTGCCATTATGAGCCTTGAACATGAACATTTCCCATTGAAAATTATATAGTCTTCAAATAGATCTATTTAGATATTCAGTATAAGTAAATACAGATCTAACTGATAAATTATTTTCTGTCAGCCTGAAGATTTTAACCTTCCATTATCACCTTACGAAAAAATTTGACAGCACATTTTCTATTGAACTTTTCAAATCTTAAGCAAACAAAGAGTGAAGTGAAAAATTCCCATGGTGCACTAATGATCACAGGTGTACATAAGTTCCTGTCATAAATATTGGTAGCTTTTGTCCGTTTCCAGTTTTTGGTAAAAAGTTTCTCTGAGAAAGGCCACCCGCTATATACAAACATCGTTCATCATGTTATTGTACTGAAGTCAGTCTAATGGGCGCTAGGCTAGGAAGTTTCAAGTGAGAAATTGGTCCTTTCTGCCTTTTCTACCGATTTCACACTTTCTGTAATTCTTTTTAAGACTTTGATGTTCATTCAAAAAGGGTACACCTGCATAAAAAGTTAACCAACTAGATTTAGTTAACTGCATTCTTTTTTTTCCCTCTTGTTCACTTTGCAGAGAATTTCAAATTTTATGCTTCATCAAGTAAAATGGAAGTAACATGAGGAAAAAACCGATTATCATTTCTTATCCTTTCCCTTGAAGAGATATGCAATGGTTTTACAAGTTTCCATTGTTCTTTTTTTAAATGTAGAAATAACGATTTCAAAGAAAACGTAGAAGGTGAAAGAATTTCATATAAAATGCCAAGACAGTGAATTGAAAGTTGTTCAAACCATATCTCCCTTCGAATTTTCACTTCCCACACAAGCTACACAAACAACAATAAAATATACGTTCGTGACTCGAGTTCTGTCACGCAATTCCTCCTTCCATCTTCTGGCTATAATTACAGACCTAGTACAAGGTGCAGGAGAGGGGTATTCACGGAGTAAGGGTACGGGCGCTATTAGGGGTGGGAGTCCTACACGTCAACATGAACCGTGGTCGAACTCTAGATGAAAGTTTCGTGAGAGAACAATGAGTGACTGAACCTTGCGAGTTCTGGGTTTTCCTCAAATTTGAAAACACGTGCTTGATTGATGGATTAAAGAATGAATATATATACCGAAAAGATTAGGATATTTTTAACTGTGTTTCAACAAAGTCACCTGATTGCAAATGTGAAGAGGAAATCTAAAATCATGCAACAAAAGCTAGAATAAAATCCATTACAAATTTTCCAGCGCATAACCTACTTTGTTTCTTCTGCCTTCCTTGGTCATTCGTTAGATTCTGACCAACATAATAATTCTTACAAATTCAAATTGGTTCCAGTATGCGTTGGGAGACAATGTTTTCTGGTTTAATAAACCACTTGAAGTTGTGCTCATGAATCAATAAACTAAAACTAGTCTCAACCCATAGACACAAAAGACAGAGACTTTCACTGAATAACAGATCAAGACAAAACATCGGAAGAATAATGTCATCAATGAAACACTATCCTATTGATTTACAGATTTTCACGCTTTTGAGGAAAAAAACCGCCGACAATTTATGATTCTGTGCAACCGCAGTTCTTTGATGAAGCTTTGGTCCCATTCAACTGGCATTCTCTGACTTCTACTCGCTGACCATATGGTGCAGCAGGGGGACCCTTTTGATAAGCATGTATCATGTGTTGAAGGTAGAGCTTTATGACTTGAAGGTGGTCAAACTTTTTCTTGTTGAACCAACCACGGTATGTGTTACTGGATATGATTTTTGAAAGACAAAAATATAGAGCTTATCTGTGTTATGTTTGTACATGATGTTGGGATGAATAATGCTCATATAGAAATGTGATTCTAGATTCACGTCATCGCGAAAAAAAATTGTAGATTACTTTTCACGGTTTCACATTACAAAAATTGTTTTAGCGTTCACCCAAGTGAAGGGTGATGGCACGGGGCCTACGTAAACGTAATTAAAGTACAATAATTTGAGGAACTAACCTATGAAATGACTTTTATATAGAATATTGGCCAATAAACATAATTGTAGATAGTCTTTGTCACGTTGCCAGTTGCTGAAAATTTGAGGTTACAGGGTTATGATTTATTATATTAAAGCATGTAAATCACTGGTAGAAATGAGCAGTGCTCTCCGATATGGTACACACTGTCCTTTAATAACCAATGAAAATCCATCTCCAAATTGTCATCAATTTTCGACTTATTAAGTAATTACATGGTCTAACAGTACTCTTGTCCTATTCGTGAGAGCTGCCTGGTGAAACTTTCCGGCATGACAATGTTTTCTTCAATTATTCCTAGCATGTTTAATGATCGTTTCATCTATTAGTTAATGATAGTATTTTGCACTTTTCATGGTACTTTACCCTAGAAGTTACTTTTACTTATCTAATCACGACACATATATATGTATGTTCTCATCCTACTGGTGATAATGAAAGTTATATTTCATCGATAAATGGATGGTAATAAACATTAATTACGCATTGAAAGTAAACGTTAAATCCTCCCATAAGGCCACCGAAACTTTTGGAATACATTTCAATGCAAAAGTAAATCGGGATCTCACACATAATATGATAGAAATCAGTCGGCGCTAAATCGGATTAAATAGCAAGGGACGCTTTCTTACTCGCGGTAAAATTTGAAGTTGAACAACACTTTCATAGGCGTAGAGCACTTTTTGGCACTTTCATATCTTGGAACACTTATATGGCTCTAACTTCTTTAAATATTCATCACAGAAACCTCTAAAAGTACCATTCAACTCAGAACTAAATTCTGTTTGCTTTCAGTAAAACAAATCTGAGCTTCATGAAAAACTTAAGGGTTGCCCATCTGAGAAATGAGCAGCATCTTTGATGCTCTTTTCCCCAGATGGGTAGACAAATAGGTATTTGAATGAGAATGCTTCCTTTTCTTTTCTGTTTCTTTCAGTTTCTTTTCAGCTGCCCTCTAGTGTATTTACTAGTAACACACTATAAGTGGTTATCATCTGGAAGACTTAGGTATTTGTCACCTAATAATTAACTGAGTAGCTGGCATGCAAAGGTACTCTGAACTCACCCTTTGACCTGTTTTACTCACTGTAGCTTTTGATATAAATTGAGCCCCTATCCCAGTAACTACACTAAGAGGCTCAAGCATCCTTTGCATAAAAGAGATATATGTCAAGGCTAGATAGTACTTCTAATGACATGCATTTAAGATTTAGTCATGAAGCCAGATTTATAGCTCCCATCATTACCACCTCCAAAATAATCAACTTTTCGAATGTCAATACTATGAAAGAGATAAAGTGAAGAATCAATATACACTTTAATGATTGCTAATGTTAACTGTGGGGAAAACGAATAAAATGCTAAGATAAACTGATCCCATAGTGATAATTGCCATCAGTGTATGGCTATTTCTGAACAATCATGAATGAGTAGTGACACAGGTGGCTGATGAATTTTGAGTTAGGTAAGAAGAACTCAGAGCTATGGTGTCATTCTTAGCCAATTACAGTGGATTTTGTGACCGTCATGCAGCACTTTAATATTTATATTTATGTACCTCTGGTATGTGTTTTGGTAAAATCCACTGTTAAACAATCTAATTCCCAGCTTGAAAGTGTAGCAAGCCTTATTAATAGATACTTGGCACTAATCGATCCAATATTGGCTGGAAACTATTTTTCTAGGTGTAGTAATATTTTGGTGCATAGGTATACTTCTGTAAAATTATAAGTAACTAATTCTCAACTGACTGGGTTGTTCCTAAAGAGAATAGACTACCACCACATATTCTCCCAAAACCAGTATATCTTAGGTTCATGAATTTGGTTGATGACTACACCAGTCATTCTTTATCTGCCGTTGAGCTTTAAGAGTGTCACTACCAAGCAAAGTTGCATTGCCGTTCATAAAACAAAGGGAATAAAATACACAAGTGCTTGTGGTGCAGAGAGACAGGAAGTACACATTTCAAAAGACAAAGCTACTACAGATGCAGTATCAGATGAGTGCCATTGCCTTTCGAAATGTTGAAAGATTTTAAGCTGGTTTGAAGCTCAATTCCTTTGAATACAGTCGCCTCATTAATATTCTCCATCACACCTTTAATGCTAGATCATGAACTGCATGCCTCTCGTTTTTCTACATTTTATTCACCTTAGACAAAAACAAGTTGGGGACTAGCATTGCGTGCCAGTAGACGCACCCGCCATAAACAGATAAAGACGGTAGTAAGTGTAATTATACTTGTCTGTTTGTCAAACTGACAAGAAAATCTATTTGCTGACAGATAATTGCCCGCGTATGATGCGGCTTAGCATGTAATTGTCTTATGAATATGAGTGCATGTTAGTTTAGCCTAGACTTCTTATCATACTAAGTTCATCTAGCACAATGCGAACGTCAGAGAGATGGAGGGAGAAAGTTGGTCACTTTTTCCCTTTGTTTGATTTTTACTGAACCATCGAAAGGACCATTGAACGGACTTCACTTCAGTTAACACTCCGAAATGAAGGATGATATGTTGCTTGGTTTAAAATGTTTTCTCATCAAATTATCTGAAATATGTAGTTATAAGAAGAATCAAAGGAGAATTGACCTATTCCCTGACAAAAATGTGTTAAACTTCCGATGTCTTCAAACTCTTATGAAAATTAGAAAACATAGTTAGTCAACCGAAAATTTGAGCATAACCCATATATGACAATATGTTGTCTCTGCGTAGTTAGACTTGTGTATTGCGGGTGTGCGAGATCGACGAGTCATGCAATCGAGTTTTTCCTAAATAATACAAATCTGACATTTCTGCCATTTTTGTACAAAACTGGCAACAGGGCTTTAAAATTTCAGCAAAAAATAAAGTTGCCTCCAGTAGGAATTAAACTCACCACACCAACCATCTATAGACTAGAATTCTAATGCATTACCCACTCAGCCACAGAGACATGTGTTGATGCCCTACTTTACTTTTTGGACTTGGATCATTTCAAGATTCAATAGAGCATGACTTTATAAGGGTCTGAAAATCTGAAACTGGCAAGGAATGACAGATTGGCTGAGTGGGTAAGGAATAAGAATTCTAATCCATAGATGGTTGGTGTTGTGAGTTCGATTCCTACTGGAAGCAACTTTATCGATTGCTGAAATTTTAAAGCCCTGTTGTCAGTTTTGTACAAAAATGCCAGATATGTCAGATTTGTGTCATTTAGGAAAACCTCGAATGTATTTGTGTGCGCAAACCTGAAATACTTTTTACCTTTTCTGTTTTTAAAAATGAAAACAGTTGTAGATCTACTTTATGTAATAAAATATTTGAGAGAGAACAATTCCCATGTTTGAAAGACGAAGCAATTTTCTGCAATTAAAAACGCAGTTAATAAACGTGGGACAGCTGCTGAGGTACATAAATTACCACTGTTGTTTAAATTTCGCCATCGATGCTATTTGAAATCACATAGTTTGCATGATGTATATTACAAGCACACGTATTCTCAAAATCGTTTTGTTTCTGCTGCTGATGAACAAAAGTTGCGTGAACCTTATCAAAATATTGATCTTTGTAGTAACGTCAATGGAAGAGTGTGCTCCTTCTTTTCTTTTTATTGATGAATAATTACAGTGTCTCCAGATTATGAATGTTCGCACAACATGCCCAACAGCTATTTGATTTACATCAATGTCCATTGTAAGCTCGTAATTATGCCTCAAATAAAAATGAATCAAAGTCTTGCGTTTGACATGAAATTGCAAATGCTTTCTTAGCTTTACTCGCTGAATGCAAATTCGAAAATACCAACCAGCCATGGATTTCAGACTGATAGGAAAGCTGTGTGTTTTTTTTCCAGAAAATATATGCTTTGACCAATAAGCTATTTAGTTTGGATTGGAAACTTTCATCAGAAATTGTTTGTGTTTCTTGCAATCGTTCCAAATTCACGAAAGTACAAGAAAAAGTTTTTGTGACTTTCGGATAAAAATTGATTGTGTTTAATATAAAGTTTCCGTAACATTAGCAACTAAATCAATTTCAAAGTGAGATTCTTCCCACACTTCTTTCAAATTTACATTTTTAAAACCCGTTTTCAACGTACTCTTAGATATTACGAGAGCAAATAGCAGTGTAAAACTGGCTGAGCAGTGACAAAAAGTCATAATATTGTAATATCACACCATTTATGGGTTTACTTAAAGTCACAGTTACATGGAACCCTTTTCTGCAACTGTTTTATCAGTGGAGATATGATTACACCAATTTCTATGATTAATGTCCAATTTTCTACAATTTTCAGAGCCTCAATTGGTTACGCATATTTCCTGGTGCAAGCAAAACTAACAGTTAGTGCCAACAATAACAAAAAACAGCCACCAACCCATGACCAAACCATTTCTGCTCAATTTTATTCAATTTTTCATGGAAAGCTAGTGCCTATTTCAAAAGCTCTCGTTTTTTTCCAATTCAATCATGCCATAATGAGACAATTGAACCAATTTATGGCACTGTTGGGGGGGGGCCATTTTGAACAGGCTGTGGAACCATAACCTCCAAACCTCACTCGCTAATCAATTGCCCTTCACAGGAAGTTGTAAAGCACTGGTAGGTTCGACGGGGATCACTTCATGGGCTAATTTTATTTCAGTTGATGCCTTTCCCTTGACAGCTTAGACAATTTAATCGTTTATATTTCTGTCGCTTCCCTCTACAGCCCGCATTGAACGTTAGCATTGCGCATCTTGTCCGGAGGATAAAATGTCAAACCAGCTTCCGGATTAGGAAAACTACAACAGAGGGTTCTAGGCACCAAAATAAATTTATTAATTCATATTTATTTTTCAACATGATTTGAAGTCAATAGAATTTTCTCGGTTCTGAATAATTTCTCTTTCTATTTTTGTATTTTGCACCATAGTCTGCAGAGAGTCTAATTTTTATCCTTTTATTTGCTCGGTAGATTAACTCGCTGTATAAAACAAGCTATGGTACTCTAGTTTGAACGAACAGTTTCGCAGTTAGGGCTTGCAAATAACTATAACCATTTCGTATTCTGCAAAATGGCCAAATACGATTGAGAACTTCCTTGCCGATTTGGTTTTCAAGGGTGAAATAAACGGTGACCTAATCGGATTTTTCAAGATACACGCTTTTGTCAGATTATCTGACAGATCTTCATACAGGGAAGAGCAAAAATAAAGTTCGTCCAAAATTGCCCCCAGTGGGGTTGGAACCCAGGACCTCTGGATCACCACTCCAATGCCTTACCAACTGAGCTAAATTACTATTTGGTTTTCTGTGTGAATCATTAAGGCCTTTATAAAGCCATGCTCTATTCATTCTAGAAATGAACAAAGTCCGACATGTGAAGTGGTGCATGAAACAAGCAAAGCTCACTTCAGAAATCTCCTGCCCAACAGATTCCTGCCTAGCTCAGTTGGTAAGGCATTGGAGTGATGATCCG
>JBCAUG010720811.1:0-12576 GCA_038406175.1 Haplosyllis leylae | reverse complement strand
ACTGTGATTGGATCCAACTGATTGGGCATGGAGATCCTCACTGTTGTGTTTACCAGTTTAAACAGTAGAGGGCAGGTTGACCTTAGGACATTTATTTTTCAGATATTTTCCCCGTAATTCACTCCTTCGTATGATTGTTATTTAGTTTTAACAGATCGGAGTCGGTACAGTTATGCACGTGTATAAGTGGTAGCATATTCCATCTCTGTTGAGCTTTTCTCAAGAATTTCAAAAATTGAGAATAAGTGAAACCGTTGCTTTCATAATGGATACTCTTATGTCTGACGCTAACTACAAACCTGCTTAGCATTGAATTTATCACAGTGTTCGAGTGTCAGGCGTAGCCGGTGTTGTTGTTCTGTTGCATTCTTGGAAGGTTTGTCAAGACTCACGCAAGTGTGGGTCCCGCTCTGTTCCAACTAAACGCAAAATAATGACACAATAATTAATGACATTAGCGATGAGAAAGCGAGTCAAAAGTGAAGGATATATATTCTTGACTCGAGACTCCCTTTTTTATTCCCATAATGCCATATCTTGTTCTATTCTTTGTGTGCCAGTTGGCAAAAATCTTTGACAGGAAAAAGTTTAATTTTTACACTTGGACAAAAACCATAGAAACGCCCCTGACATTGTATTTCTTTAATGATTCCACTGAACTTCAGAATATTGATTAAAACATTTACTTTGCACACCAGTGATACACCAGCGGAACCTGGTGTCGATATTCAGGCTTCATCTAAACTGTTCACTGGAGTTATTCGTCGGCTCTATTCCGACAGTACTTCAAGCCATCTAAACTTTTCGTGTCTCAGTGCCTGACCTTAAGGTCTGGCGTAGTCTGAGTCACCTCACTTTTTCCAGATGTATTATTTTGACACTTACATTTCCATAATACTGGGCTGTAGCTGGGGGTATTTGCATTTCAGGCATCACATGACTCAGATACCAGTCAAATGTCTTGCACTTGAGGCGTTCGTGTAGCTGCAGACGCTCGCTAATGGTCGACGCTACCGAAGGATCACGCGGGTTCTCCTACAAAGAATCCCAATAGATCGGCGGATCAACCAACATGGCACATTATGCTCAACAAGGAGGACAATATTGTTATCTTGCTGTCGTACAACTTTGATGCAGAAACTGTCCGATCCTCTACTCTACCTGCGTAGCGTAATAGATGTGTTTGTAATGTCCCAGCCACATCTCTGCGACCCGCACCGCGTTATGTCGCACAGTCGCTCCTGCGCCATTTGGAAACGTGTACGGAATCATAGATCGGAATACGTGACCGACACGTGAACAGGGTACAATCCAGATGGATCCGCCACAGGACCACGTCTGTAAGCAGTACAATCAGCAAATAGTGAGTAGACTGCAAGCACAAAGTTAGGAGTTTATGAATTATAATCTCTGACCGCAGAAAGCATTTCTAGTTTACTTACCCTGAACGATAATTCCAGATTCTCTCCTCCCCAGATCTCCATACCCTTGTCGAAACCACCGATGCTGGAAAAGAACTTCTTGTCCACAGCGAATATTCCACCGATCATCACTGGTGTCCTGAAAGAAACATTCAGCAAGGGGCAATATACTACACTGATGTAACCGCTTCCGCAGTTACGCTCCAAGACACCAGTTTTCTCAAAACAGAAAATGTCATGCACCTTGCACACATATGTAGACTTGTTGTCTTGATGAAGAGATTCATTTATGATGTCATGGACTCGGGCTACACTCAGTGACACTGATCCAAAATTGTCAGCTTACAAAATATGTATGAAACACTAGAGCCTGCTCTGGGTATTTTTTAGAAGTCAGTCCATACAACTAACCTTATGGGCTGTTCTCGATCCTTGTCACCACCATCATCTGTATTTGGTTTCCATGTGAATTGTAATTGCCAATCAAAGCCTCCGTTCATACCGATAGGTCCCGCCTTGTATTCAAATGTGTCAGGATCGATTATATCAAGTTCTGGACAAGCGATCTGTTTGGTAAAAGTATCAATTTAACATTTTATTCGTGTGGCTGGGTTGCGATGTTGCAGTCGCTGTCGCAACTCATTTCATGGAACCTATTTATTGTGCTATTAACTAGATAGGCAATACCTTGTGAGGGTCGTCGACTATTTTCTGTAGAAGAGGTGGAAGCCAATTCTCGTTGCACTCACAGTGAGAGTCAAGGAAAACCAAGACGTCCGCCTGGGAGAGCGACACACCTACCAAAACCACAATATGTAGGCTATATCTTCTGCTAGGAATTTATTTAAACTGTTCCTTGACTAGGAAAGTGACTATCAACGGATGAAGGAGGCGCTATTATCACATTGCAAGGCATTTGAGGAGCAAACGTATCACTTCTTCCAAGAAGGTAAGAGTACACCAAGGTATGTCCAGAGACGAAGTCGAAATTACCACTTAATCATTCCGTCAATTGTAAATCCAATTGCATTGGATTGAGTTTATTGAAGAATGCAAAAGTATTGATAAAAATGACTCCAAATAACAGAAACTAACCAAGCATGCGAGCTCGGACCAATCCCTCCCGCTTTGTTGTTCTAACCAGCCGAACCTTAGGTAACAGAGCCACGTAGGCTTCCAGTTTTCCAAAGAGGTAATCTAAAAACCAATCACACATATTTGAAACATGAATAACCTGATAACAATTTTAAACCATTGTAACATTTCTAAAATTAGGCATAATCATAATCCATACTGTTTGTGATGATATGCCAAACTGAAAACGGTTAAAACACGAATAATTGTACGGGAAAGGAGTTTCATACATTGGAATTAAACAAGTAGAAACACTGGGAAATGGCAGCAGAATTGTCACAAAGGTGACATATTACAGTAATTTGCTTGTAGCGCCTTCCTTTTTAGTCGCGCCGGCTCTATGAGCGGAGCGCCTTATCTGGTCACTATGGCGTCTGTATGCTCCCTTGTTAACTTTTCGGACTCACCCCCCCCCCGTAAAGGGAATTTGAGATAACACCAGATTTGGCTTTTTTTTTTCATTTCTGCATCTCACTCTTCATCTCACTTGTCTCAATTAAACTCTACCTCACTGTTCATCTCACTTTTCATCTCACTTGTCAAAGGGAATTTGAGATAACACCAAATTTGGCTTGACATATGTTCAGATCAGAATTTGTTTCCCCATCTCTTCATCTCACTTGTCTCAATTAAACTCTACCTCACTCTTCATCTCAATTTTCATCTCTTCATCCCAAAAATGGAAATTTGAGATAACACCAGATTTGGCTTGACATAAGTTCAGACCAAATTTTTTTCCATCTCTTTATCTCATTTGCTGTTTCTGTAATTAAACAGTACCTCATTCTTCATCTCACTCTTTACCTCACTCTTCATCTCACTCTTTACCTCACTCTTCATCTCACTTGTCATCTCTTCCATTACACTCTACCTGACTCTTCATCTCACTCATCTACCTTTTCATCCCTTCATCAAAAAAAAGGTCCAACTCTTCATCTCACTTTCCATCTCTTCATACCAAAAATGGAATTTCAATTTCAAAACACAACCAGCAAAATGCTAATCTATCATGGTTTTCACTCATGAATCTTCATACCCACAAACATCATACGGAGTACCAACTAATTCATGCGGTGCGACACAATGCTGATCAGCATTCTTGTTTATTCAATACTCCTTTGAGAGAACTTTTTCTTTTACGGCTGTTTATTTGGGTATTTTATAGTGGCGTTGCCACATCACAGGATCTTACCGTACGAGCTGAAATCATCTACGAGAATAATTTCCTGCACAAGTTCACCCGGACTTCTATTGAGAACGCTGTGTACTGTACGCACCAACGTAGACCATGCCTCGTTGTGGAAACAGATGATAACACTGGTTGCGGGAAGACGAGTCTTGGGTGAGCCTTGGTTCGACAAACATCTACAACAACCCAAAAATGTAAATATTACAATTGCACTATCGATGGTACTATCTTACGACATCTGGATTAATGTGAAATACCGTGACACTTACTCCTGAGGTCGAGTATCTGAAATGACACGGTCCATAAGTTCACCGTTGCTCGCCGAGACGTTAAACGAATGACGTTTGAAACTCTCCTTCTGATCCAACAGCTGGTCTCGAGTTAAACCTGGAACAACAAGCACATTAGTCGTGAATAACCGCGGGTTTCTTTGGTACTAGGACTTATTAATACAATCATCCCGGTGGGCTCAGGCTTAAAATCAAAGTTGATGAAAATATTCGTTGACACGAAAAAAGAAAGGGGTACATTCTGTACTACTTGTGCATGTTTACCATAATTGTAGTATGATTGTCTGGGACTGGTATCGTGTACAGTCGATCCTGACATCTGTGAACGTCTCTTTGCTGCAAGCTTTTTGTGAAAGTTGTGCGTCTGTTCGCGAGTAATATCTCTCACCTGTAATTTCATTGTATCTACATAAGGTTTCTTGGTGCGTGCGTGGTCCTTCTTAATGAAAGTTTAAGGGTGCACTTATATTGGGGCGAAAGTGAAAGTGACATCGCTTTGGAATGGATACATAGCTTTTCGTTAGTTTATATTTGGCAGTGACAAAAATCAAAAAGAATTTTCACTTTCGCTCTTATATAATTCCACCTCAAATCGCCTTTCTCTATTTTATGAAAATTGTTCAGTTCTGTGAAGAATTAATTAACTTTTCGCTCATCCCCTCTACTATGGGGTAAATTGAAGGGATTTCACTAAAGAGTTAGTTGAACGAATTTCATTTCATTACTTAAACAGGGGTCATGAAATATAGATGATACTGTCAGTGATACTACCTTGGTTACTACTGATGTGATGTTCTTTATTAAACCATCTTCTTGCTGTATGATCGTTTCACCATTTGAGAGCCGACTTTTTCTTTCTCCGGCTCTGAGTATTCTTTTCTTCATTTTTTGGTTCGTTCTGTTTTTGACTTTGTCTACAGCTTCATTATTGGTAAGTGACCCATTGGTATTGATATGACGCGAGTCCGTGGCTTTGTCCGCAGTTTGTGGAAGCAATTTCCTAATCCTTTCCTGTCGAGATTTTTCTCTGTCCACAACTTCCACATAACGCGAGAAATCATCTTCGTTGTAAATTTCAAAATCAGAAACTGTTGTTGTCGAAAAGAATTTCCTGTGTCTTTTTCTTCTGTCACCGCGCATCCTTCTCAACTTTGACCATTTTTCTTGTTGACCTAGTTGAGTACCTTTGACTTCTTCAGTGAATTCATCTTTGACCTTGACCTTATTGGCCTTGTCGTCACTCTGATCGTCGGACATGAGATTGTCTATGTACATGAACATGATGGAGAACCAGAACAGGGCGATTAAGAGGGTGGCGCCCAGGAACTTCAGAGGGAGACTGTTCTTCATTGTATCACGCAGAACCACCAGGGGGCATTGGAGTACAGAGCTGACTGAGAGTTGTGCATGGAAGGGTACAGATTGACTTTGAAACTGATGAATGAAAACAATTTTAAGATTTTACAGCAGGATAGGCATTGTAGTCACCATCATCGCGGTGTCATTACGAAATCTGAATACGCTGAAATATAAAAAGTAAAATGTAGTTTGAATAAAATTCGTTTAAGGATGCATTTATACTGAACAAAACAAAAACAAAATTTTCCTTTTGAGTTTTCAGCGTTCAGTACACCTTTCAATACAAATGGTACATTAAATTTCGTAAGAATCCATCTGTAAGCGATGATGTTTACATGTTGTATTCGTGCAGTGAAAATGAACCTTCAAAATTATTTGTTTGCCTTGGATTTCTGCGCGCTACAGGCCTTTACAACAACCATTCTCTCGAATGTTACCGCAAATTAAATGATTCTGTAAAAGAATTCTATTTTGCTGCAATTACTTCAGCAGGCAAACTTTATTTTATCCACGTCGCTATTTCATCTTCAAGAAAATGACATTTGAACATTAAGTGCATCTCCAATAATCGGCTTCAAGGCATGATCATAAATTAAATGTTACATTTTACTGGCTTGTGTGTAAAATAAAACGTCAATTGGTCCCATCCCAGCCTCGATGAGCTCTTGTGTACGAAATTACTTCTTGTTTAAAACACAATGTATTTACGTACTGTTGCATCATTCATTGTGGGCCGAAACACCAAATTCCGCTGCTCTCTGCATCCATGACCCACTCCATGTCATCTTTTTCCATGTTCTCCTGCCTGGTTCCCAGGACATCCAAATTGCTTTTGACTGGTGCCCTGCAATTTATCTGTTTAAACCATGATTTTTGTTTGTTACAGCATCTGCAGATGATAATTAACCCTTTGCATGTTATTCTGATTTGAACTAAAGCGGTTTTGCGCTTTATGGAATTTCAGAATGCACATCACTCTTCAAGATTTTGTTTTTGAAAATATGGAATCACAAATCAATTGTTCATGTTATATTTAATGTGTTCGTCGTGACAGATTTGGCAGGATGTCTCTGAATATATTCGAAATGCTTTTAATGATGTCACACTCAAAGAGTTATTAATTTCAATGGCCCAAAGCTGCTGCAGCCTCCGCCCTTCTCCTGTTGCAGCTGCACATGGCAGAGGGAAATAAGTCACATAAGAACATTAGAAGCTGCAGATGCTCCGCAGTGATGAATGGATCATTCGAACTGGAACTAACAAAATGGGTTTTGCAGTTAAAAACTTCTGTAATACGAGTCATTAATAATTGATAGCATAAAAAACTTCGGTGTATGGCTGGGTTTTTTTTCAAAATCAACTTGAGAAAAGCATGCGTGCTCTGCTGTAGTTACTGCAAACTTAAACTGATGGACCGCGAATACCGAATTGTTCTAACCAAATAAACTAATTTATAAAATTTCAATATCTAGACAAATGTTGACAAATTTGAACTCCTCATATTTCGTTGTCACTATTTATTCTCTAAAAAACGAGGTGGTAGCATTTTGCATAAGTAGCACCGCAATAACAATTGCGCATCTGATTGACTCACACAAGTAGATTTGTTCATAGCGGATACAAACTGTTTTGAGCTGAATTTTTTAGGCATTATTCAATGTGGGTATCGTCTGCGTTTGCATCCATAAGCCCTCAGGACTTCAGGACGTCTGACATTTTACCCGACGGACAGTTGCACATGTTGCTCTCTTCTGGTAAAATGTAGTGATGCCCCAAGTGCAACTGAATTGAACTCGGGATTGAGACGCAAACGCACCTCACAAAGCGAACACATCAGAACAAAATATCAACGTTTCTCGTTTCTAAAAAGCTCTTATTTTTGAATGTCTAATTGATTCAATGAATCAGGAAAAACATAACTATTGGGATTCCATGAAAATAACAGTAGACGAAATGCCCACGACAACGAGTGCTTTTTTATAAAAATTCAAACCACCAGTTTCAATCAACATTCCATGTTAAGGCGGATTAGTTTACTTTGATATTTGGGGAAAGTAGTGGCTCGAATTTGATGATAGTATAGTTACCGACCACGTACGTAGTACAAGGGAAGGGAATATTTTCAGTCGTGTCTGTGATTCTGTCACAGAGGGTCCCTATCCAATGATGCACTGGGGCTGGTCAGTAAGGAGGATGGGCCCACCCCGTCCTTCCAGTGGGAAGGAATAGGTAGGAAGAAGTGCTCCAGGAAGAAAGGTCCAATCCACTTCGCCAATGTTGGGTACGGACCCCCCCCCCCCCCCCACTACGACAACACCATACCTCCCTCCGGACACAACTTGTGACAAGAAATAGAGATAGGGGGCGATGGTTGGTATTCCTCGGAGTGTGACAGCCAAGCTGTATTGTTAATGACCATGTACGTAGTACGAGGGAAAGTAATGTTTTCACTCGTGTGTGTGAATCTGAGCCAGCTGTCATGCTCCCAAGCAACCTGAACCCGCATCCCCCCCCCCCCTCGCTAGGGGTGGCCTAGAATGATCATCAAGTCTAGTATGAGCCACCTGACCCCACCCCTCTCCCCAAGGACGGGAGCCGTGGTCGGTATTTCCTCTTAATGTCAATGTGTCTTGTTACTACATGCACTTACCTCCCGAAATATCATACATCTGTTGACATTATTTTCACTACCTACAGCAGGAGGGAGCTATCTCCCTTAATCCTGTGTCGTGAAATTTACGCCTCTGGTGGGTTGTCCATGTAATTTGCGTTTGCTGCCATGTCACAAAAACTTTTGCGTACTTTCAATTTTAATACTTGCATGAATATAACTGCAAGAGTTACTGTCAAATTAGTCTTTACTCTTCCTTGGGGTTGATCTTGCACAATAATTGTATTTACTTGACTGAGACAAATACAAATATGATCCCTGTGTTCATCGTCTCAGTAAGGACAAGTGAAAGCAGTGCTTTCGCAATGCAAAAAATGTACTCCGATATGCTCTTTATCTCGCACATGTTCAGACATCCAGTTACATATGGATATCGACCGGACTGAGTTCAGGCACCAGTTACTTTCACTCAGGCTGGTACTCCTTCAACTGTTTCATAAAGCCGTCATTTGGTCGGATACAAGATCGTACGGTTTTGACGTGTTGATACGCTGTGCTCCAGTCCACGCGTTGTGTTTTCATGTAGTAAGCGATGACCACCGTCGCAGCGCGTGACACGCCGGCATTGCAATGAACAAACACTGCACCGTCTTTCCTTCCTGAAAGTAATAATTCCGTACGATCATACGGAAACAAGAGAAATATAATTCTCCAACAAATTACAATTCTTGGATGAAATTATTCGTTTCTAGAAAGCTTATCTATGAATGAATAGAATCTTGGACCTTTTATGGCCACACAAAGATAGATATTTTTGCACCTTTGTCAATGAATTCGAAGCAATCGGTGAAGTAATCCGTGATTCTTGTTTCTGGCAGGTCGAGCAGATCGAGCTTCTTGTAGACGAACTTGCTCGGGAACTTGTTTTCCACAATCTGTGCGAGGTTCAGCACGTGTGTAATGCCGTGTTGCTGTAGCAAATGAAGATCAACGGCCACATCCTGGGAACCTGCAAAATGTTAGTCATTTTATGTTGCTGATGTGTCACTAAGAACCGACTTTGGCTTTGGTGGTCGTTATTTATTAAAGCTGAAATTAAATGTGTGACCAGTATTTAAAACGAAAGCTGAAAGTCAAAGAAATGAAGCAGACTTCAGAAAAGAAAGGAGAATGAACATCCTACCAAAGTACAGCTTGGAAAGGACTTCCGCTACTTGTAGATCCGGTTTGTAATCTCCAACAAAACCCAATTCCCCTTCTGATAATATCTAAAAAAAACATCAACTCTCAAATAAAATTCTGGTTATATTACAGCACTCTACGCAAGAAAAGATTTCACATCCTTGAGTCAAAGTAATTGCAAGACGGAGACTTGACGCACTTCGGACGTGACATGACCGTGCTCATCCCTGGTTTCCCGTACTCTCCGACCTCCAACTGTCGTCACCTCGGTATCCGCTTTTTTGAGAGATAACTTAGAGAATTTCTTGAGTTCGCTCAGAAAACTCATCACTGCCACCTGCACAAAAACAAAGTAATGTGAAGGATCTACATCTAGAAAGAGTAAACTGTTTTTGCCTCTCAAAAACTTGTATCTGAGACAACTGCATCCGAGTTTGAGAAACTAACGACAAAAAGACAACTATGACGCACGATCCCTGAATATAATATCATGTTTTTTCATGCAACATGGCGAAAACTTCTTAAAGTAATACATTTGTTTTCACTTTTGTTTTCAAGTCAATTTATCGCTTTTTTTCATGATTAAGTGAACATTTACATTAAATTTCTGGCAAATGAGAATCTTGAGTGTCACAACAGAAAAGTTCAATAGGGGTGCTGCAATTATAACTGATAAACACTTCATGATAAAAACAGTCATTCCATATATTATTCCTCAAGTCAAAAACAAACAGTAATTCCTGGAAGATATTTCAACTTTTACTGGTATCGCAGGAATTCCTTACAAAGTCAATTGCAATGTCAACAATTTCACTGGAATGGAAGTCATCAACTAGTATCATGTTTAGTTTATATTTGTTTGGTTCCTTGCTCCATTTCCGTAGCGCTGCATTAAAACCTGGTTGCAGGTTTGTGTAGTAGGGTACCATTTGTTAAAAGGGAAGCCAAGTACACCCATTCCGGCTACATTGGCGATACGACTCATTTCTGTTAAACTACAAGCTAATCCCTTGAATCCTAAGCAATGGGTCGCAATCCATATCGCTAAATGACAAATGAGTAAAGACAACATCGCTCCCTGTAATCTGTTCGCTTGACTCACGAAGTAATCATATCCAAAGTAACAAAACAGTGACATCACGGAGAGAAGCATCAGTATCATTTTGGTCTGAAGTAACGCACCAGTCATATTAACCGTCTGATGAGTGACAATCATGGGGTTATACGTGATGTCATGATTCAAGCTGCTTCTCTGTGTACTCAGTACAATCTGTCTGTACTGGAGTGTTCTGCGGGGATTGGTCAAGAAAGCAAATCTTGCACCGTGGACTCTCCTGTCGGCCCAATTGTACACAAATGCATCAGAATGTCCAAGTCTATTGTACAAAGTATCTTCTATGAAGAAAAACACATTCTTCTCCGTTTTCCAGATCGTTTCAAAAGTAGTACTTCCCTGAAATAACTTGGAAGGCACGATTTTGTCACAGAATGTGGAATATAAAAGATCTCCCAGGTCACGAAGTATTTGTGATGGGATGTCCTGCCGTCTATATGAAGCTGACGAACCTGGACAATGCAAATGTGAAATCCTCAAAAACACGATTTCTCTCAAATGTTTATCCAAAAATTGTTTAATTTGCTGCAGGCCTCGGTTAATTTGAGCTCCAGCGACGCCATGCCACCAGTGAAAACTTTTCGTATCCGGCAAGTAAGCGATCCGGAGATCAAGAACGCGAAACCCATGGGCCAACTGTTCCTCGAAGTCACCGTTGTGATTTACTGACCAGTCCACAATGACATCCTGTAAGCAAAATAAACTTATTAAATACGAGAGACTAGAGATCTCCCTTAATCCTTTAACATTTATCATTTCTAAGAGAATTACAATTTCTGGGGTGAAATTTTTAGCGTGACTGTATTTACCTTCAATCCCAACCTAAACGCTGCTTGTATGGGTATCATCTGGTCTACGATGACGGCGTTCCTTGTTGTTATGGAGAATGACCCACTGTTGTGTGTCCCAGGTAATATAATATCTCCAATACACAGTTTGCGCAGCCATGGTTCCAGTGAAGTCATCCAGCGATATTTGCATTCTTTTACGTCCATGTCAGCTGCGGACAAATGTAACAACCCCTATCCTTAAAATATTTCACAGTGGCTTTCTAAGAATAAGCCTAGGCTCCACCTACGTATATTACAACATGTTATTCGCATTGTGAAAAAGCGTAGACCTCTAGATCGACACGGCCGATAAGGATTTATGCGTCTAACGTGAACCTATATTATCGCCCAACTAATATTATCATCTGCCTAGCAACACACAAACAATGTTGTATTGACTTTCTTGTTCAGTTGTGATAAACCTACGTATCCGTTTTGAAGAAAGAGTGTTGAAATGCATACGGATGGCTTAAATAATAACAATTTTTCACCTACCTATCTCAGTAGACCGTTTCGTGAATAATGCCGTTGCAACTGGTTGGCATGCAACTTTTTCCTTTGTAATGCATTGTGGGTATTTTTTGCACTGTCGTCTGCTGATGAGTTTTTTGAGTAACACAAAATTTGTACATATTTCTTAAGTTGCCACAACATATGAATTGAATCAATTTGAAGAAGAATAGTGTTGTCTATTTCTGCCTGATTTTTCTAATTTGTCACCTCTTCTGTGTTTCACCAAGAAAATAATACACTGAAGAGTGATGGAAAATATGACTGAATGTAAATAGTATGCATATCATTAATTAGAAATATTTCAGAGTCAAAAGACAATTATTTGAATGAATGTACGCTTTAAGAAATGGGGAAGTGTGCAGTCTATGGTTGTAATAATGACAGCAGATATCCTCACAGGTAAAAAAAAAAGTTCATTACATTGACTAAACATTTGAGCACAAGTCATTGAAAATGTATATGTCTTCTCAACCCTTCGGTGAATTAATCTTTGCAGCCTTGACAGGCACTATGACATTTGTAAAGCATATTTTCTTGAAAGTTAAAAAAACGGTGGAATTTCTAAGGTCTTTCTTTTTTTTCCAGAATTGTGAAAATGACTCATGTTCAGGAATTACGTTTTCACTATCCAAAAGTGAAACATTTCAAGAAATGGGAACATCTAATCAACTGGGAAAATTATGTTGTCAACAAAAATACTCGTGTGTGCAGCAATCACTTCAAATATGGACAGCCACTTGAAGGTGAACCACTTCCATCTCTTTACGTGAGAGGTTACACATCTGACACAAAAGCAAAAGGGAAACCTCCAGCTAAAAGGCAGATAAATTCACCACAGAAGCAGAAGTGTGTATCAAGCACATATATTTTGGAGCAACTTCGAAGTGATCACAATTATAAAGACAGTGTATCACCTAATACAGAGCACACATG
>JBCAUG010720800.1:0-12577 GCA_038406175.1 Haplosyllis leylae | reverse complement strand
ATCATAAATCTCATTTATCATATACATCATTAATCTTTCTTATGATATTGCGCAACTTGGGATTCTAGCCCCTTTCACCAGGGCCGTTTCTGTGACGAATTTATTTTGTCTAATCATCACCAAAATGACATGATACATTAATAATACATTCTGTGCTGAAAAAATCCAAAACTGGTACGAAACATCGTTTGCTTCCCTCATGTACAGATCAGAGGGTGATTTACTTTTGCTTATTGCATTTATTAGTCTGAAAAGCTTCATTAAAATCTCAGGAAACTGGTATGTTCATGAAATTGGCCTTCACTTTGGAACAAAAACACGCCGCATGTCTCCGAAGTCATTGCCAATTAGTAATAACGTTGCCTCCATGTAAGCCAATTACTGGCAAAAATTCTCTTGTTGCACGAACCTTGAAGTGAATGATAAAACGTATTCTACAATCTTCTGAATGAAGAACATCAATCAGGTACTGAAAATAATTTCAGCTCTTCTCGTTTCTGCTTCGTTATGAAAAGCAATTTGATTGAATTATGAAATTTCCAGAGGAATTTGCTTTATGTCACTTAAAATTTGCACAAACTTCTTGATTATCATTTGCCTCGGGGAGTTAGTTCTTCGGAGTTTGTAATTTAATTGCCACTTAATACCAAAAAGTTTTCCAAATGTAACTACCTCATTGTAAAGGAAATTGCAATAAGTCACACAAACACAACACAAACATCGCGAACATTGCTCTTGATGAAATAAATGGGACGGAAAGGTATGAACTATTCCAAAAGACCAAAGAAATTTAAATTTAAATGTTTGAATCCTACTATGCCAAAATTAGTGAAAGTATCATTCAGACCAACTCAAGGCAAAATCAAACAGAAATGAAACCTTGTACATGTAATGCAATGAAAAGTCCATAATTTTATCAATATGGACGTCCTTTCCAAATGACAAAAATCGGGGAAAAAATGAACGGTGACAAGGAGAGTCAATTGGCTCGAATCATTCCGCCAACCCCTTCCTATCTGACAATCTATCATCATGCCCAATCAACCTCACTGTTCAATGCAGGGCTTCAAAATGAGAATCTATGAGCAGGAAGAATTAGTCTGAAAGCTTCATCAATGTAACACTTGATGGCAATGTTCTTTCGGGGTAATGATCAGTGTGAAGCTTCGGGAGACAGTAAAGTATCATCACAAATTATCAATATTCGATGTTTCCTGATCACTACTCGAAAGCTACTAACATTGTTCGGAGTCGATTTGACTTTCCTGTAGGGGAGATTGGTCTCCATGCAATGAACACGTCGCGCTTTTGTGGCATCGATTTTACTGCACCAATAAAGAGGACAGCCACGGACTTAAAATTCTCCCTCTTATCTATTCTTTTATTTTTTAAATACAGCTGTTAAGCTTAAAATAGATTTCCCATGTTACACATTTCCTTGGCGAGAGACTGAGACGAATCTGTCAGTCACGTCAAAGTGAATTTTCCTATGCAGACTAAGTAAGGCCCATGTGGAAACGCCCAACCAGAATCCAAACAAAAAACCCCGCTTATCCCAACGGACAGGAACATCCATAGAAGAACAACAAAGCTGTGTAATTCAATTGTAATCTTATTTGTAGACTGGTTGCTGCTCCGAATTAAAAGTAAATATATAACGAGCCAATGGGATTTCTATCAAAATAGTATCATGGTTGATGATCTTGAATTGAATGCTTTTCCCCGGGTTCTCTGTTGTTGGTTTGGGAAATCAGTGATATGATCGGAATAATTCATTGTACTTCACATGAACTCAAATCTAATCTTTAATAATATTACAAGGAAGTTTCAAACCAAACCTCATAACGTTAAGTATTTCTGTTTGCCACAAAAACTTGCTTAATGGTAATGAGCGTATGCAAGAAAGTCTTTCAACTACACGTTATTAATGGCTTTACTAATGGAATATATATATATATATTCTGTTTAAAAAATCAGCTATAACGCCGCGGTTTCTATCTATTTACAAAATTATGCTCGTCATGGAAGTCTGGATACACAGATCTGTTTTATATTTCAAAAAAGCGTTTGCAGTTGTTCAAAAGAAAGAAATCTACAAAGTGCATCAACAATTGTCTGCCCAAAGCCGAATAAAGTATGCAGTTATATTTAATTAGGTTTAAATGACACTACAAATAACATTCTTTAGACCATAGTCCTTAAACGACATGGCGTCACTGGAAACGCGGACAGAAATACAGCCACCACTTTACAACATGTATCTTTATTAATTTTGGACTTCTGGTAACATGTGCCCTGGTTTTCAAAGCCATGGTGGATCCCTCGCTTGCCTGCTTTGAAACCTGTGTGTAATGGATTTCTCATATTCACCTGTGGTGCAACATCTGCTGACCTCTTAGTAGCCAGAATGGCAGCCAAGCCTTTTCGAGCTACATAGTTTCAGATCACGTTTCTACAAGTATTGGCGGGGGTTCAAACCCACGACCAACTGAGCCTGCCGTATCACAGTGATCTTAACCATTCGTCCGCGCAGTCAACACAAATATTGCAATTTAGACTTCAGAACTGAAAGTCTGCTTTCTTTGGTTAAGACGTAGGTTTTTACGGCTTCGTTTTTGTCAGCTGCAAGAGTCTTTCACTCCAAAGCCAAGGTTTAGGCTTGTCTTAATGCAAGTTGTCGCAAACAGAGTATAGGATACCGAATTCATTTGTTCATACTTATCTCTATTATGGACAACACACATGCCTTTTCCTGAATATAAATGAATTATGCACATGAGACGAACTCCCGCTGAGAATTGATCAAAATAAAATCTGATAAATTCGTCATTTATTACATGAAGTGTGGCATAAACTTCTTGGCTGGATTTGGTACGTCGTAATTTGTATGCAACACTCCTTCAGTGGTAATAATCGTGTTTAGAACATATTTTCGTTTCTTGGTAACCAAATAAAATTACACTGAGGGTGAAAACAATTTTCAAACGTACATTGGTTCATGGTTTCCAATTCTGTAAACAATGAAAAACAACAAAATATCGTGAATTACATGACCCAAAGTTGCTGTCGATAACTATAACGATGTTCCTTTTATCAAACAGCGATGACAACATTGAAAATTCACGCAAGTGTAAGCTTTTCTCACAGTCCAGTTGATGCGGGAGACGTCTGTCCTTATGCTAGAAAATCTACACTCTTGTCAAAGCAGATTTCACGGACTTATTTGGCATGTCTCAGAATAGTAAAACATCATTTCTTCTGCTATGTTAATATTTACTCCGCGGATGGTAATTCAAGAGAGTAGATTGCTATGCAGACTAATAAAGTTAAGCTCGACTAAGTGCCTCCCATCTAGTTCCATGAAAGCTCTTATTTCCTTCGCGGACTCCCATTTTCTTCCTTCCTGTATTGCTGGTAAGTCCCCTTTTCTTAAAACGTAACCTAATTATTAGAATTTGGCAATTCCACAAACCTTATTCACTACATGTTGAAAATGATGTTGAAACCAAGCTCAAAACTCATGGTTAAAAATGTTAGTACTGCAGATCTACCGACTGTTGATTGATTATGGAAGGTAATCAGAGTTCATTGTTCGCATGGACAGTTGAGCCAACCTATCAAAAGTTAATGTCATCATATAGCAATGACATCATGCTATATGGTGAAAAGGTTACCAATGGTCAGTGTTTTCATCTGAACTCCAATGGGCTAAATACGTTTCTCAGTCCAGCTTTTGGAGAATGCCCCTAAATATAACAGTGATCCACAGCGTACAACTGCCATGAGTTAGCACTTGATGACAGTTTTATTTAGAGACAGATCACCACGGTACATCAGAAGTAAGAACAAATTTGGATCTCGATTTATTTTAGAAATTTATTTTAAAACGTCTCATGTACATTTGTTGGCAACACATTTAACGGTAGCACAATTGCGTATAATTTATGACACTTAAATAGCAATGAAAGCAAATTTAAAGCAGACACAGACTGACCCAAGCACTCCAGTTTCTCGTCCATTCAACTAGATTCTCCTTGGGTCATCTGCCTTTTTCGATATTGTTCCCAAACAAAATAAGAAAAGTAATATGTAATGAAATCTACTGGAGAACTGTAATGCAGGTAATATTGAGCGAAGATCTTTTGCAATAATTCTAAAAATTCTTTACAGTAAGAACAAAAAGCATCTGTAACCAGAATTTGACTAAGCATTGGAATGACTTATGAGTGATGTTCTCGATGTACATAGTGGTGTAGATGGGGGACGATACAAATTATCCAAAGGAATCTGTGACAGAGTGTCCACCTTTTTTCCATCATCAATTCCACTGGGTCCAGCTCCAGCGTTCATACCTCTTGACGTGCCACTTAGTGTGAAGGAATTGATGCCGTCTGGCTCCTTGTACGCTTTCCGTCGCCTCCAACGTCGAATTAGCACGATTGCCATACAGCTAAGGAGCATGAAGGCTATTGTCGTGCACAAGGCAATAAGCACGCTCATGTTACCCAAAGTAGTCAATCTTGGAACGATGACCATCTGATGTTTGGTCTTGATATTGAGACAATTTAGCTTCACAATATCTCCATTGTGATCTATGGCTATGCAAAACTCGTACATGGTTTCTGGAGTTAAATTTGTAATGGTGTAAGTTCGCATGTATGGCTGTAAATGTATCTTACCATACTCTTCCTGCGTTCCGCTTCTCCTGTACAGGAGCAGATAGTTACTCGTGCGTACTGTTGCATTTGTCCCATTCCACGTAACTGTAACAAAATTGGTCGCAATTCCTTTGTGTAGAATGTGAACATTTTTGCTATGGATTCTAAGTTGGGTGAGAGCGGTATCATAGCCCAAATCATTTGTAGCAACACACGTATAAGTACCAGCGTCCATTACCTGAAAGTAGAAAAAAGTACAAACTTAATATATCATAGTAATGTATTACAGTACAAACTTGATATATCACTAGTAATGTTTATTACGCATATTAATGGAAGTGTGAATTCGGTAAAGATTTTTTAAATCTGTTAGATCTGGCGGAAGACAATTTAACAAACATGATTTAAAAGAGAAAATATTTGGAACTTCCAAGCCATCTTCCAAAATAATACGCTAAGAAATTGGCGTTCTTTTACGTTTCCAATAATCTTTATCATCTTTGAAAAGATCTTGTTTTGTTTCAAAAGTAAAACAATATTACAAACCTTGAGGTGTTTAATTGTTAAAGCGCCATTAGATCCAATCCTAACTCGACTGTCATTAGACGTGTTATTTACAACTTTCCTGTTTGCTAATATCCAGTGCACGTGGGGAAAAGGTATACCGATGGCCTGACACTCGAACGTAACACTGTCACCTAATTCCTTCTGGTAACTCTCGTTAAAGAACGGGATGACCGTTGGTGGACACGAGCTGGAAATGTTAGTTAAGGGGACTTGGGTGAGTAACCTGCCATTTAATTCAGATGGTGTATCACACGTAAATTGTTCTGGCTCTGTGAATGTGATTTGATTTGTCTTGTTGTTTAGCGCTAAATTGCCCAAGGGATCGGTAATGGCGCCTGGGCTATTACCGATCATTTTGCTGGCTACTGGTTGAGAAGAGTCTGTGCCAGTTGAAGTATATGTGTCTTGGAAGTTTGTTCTGATCCAGTATATATTACAGTCACACTGCAGTGGATTGTTTTGAAAACTTATTTCCTTCAGCAGTGGAAGGGATTCTGGAATTGTTGCAGGCAACGCCTTCAAAGCATTATTATGCACATATAAATACTGTAAATTTGGCACATTAACGAAGGCTTCAGGATCAATGTAGGCAAGCCGTGGATTGTCGTTGATACGCAGAGATGTCAAGTCTGGCAAGCCGCTGAATGCCTTCTGATCCACGTAGAACAAATTTGGCATGTTACATAATGTTATCTGACCAATATACAATTCATCCAAGGCACCAGGATCCAGATGGCCTATTGGATTTTCATTCATAGATAAGGTCCTAAGGCCTTCAAAATAAGCAAAGGCTTTCGATGGCACTTTGTCAAACTGATTGCTATCGAGCCTCAGAATCTGAAGCTTATCCAAGCCACGGAAGATGGAATTGTTAAGATATTTCAACTTGTTCTCCATCATGGACAGTTCACTCAACGACTGTAATGGTTCAAAGGTTTTATCCTCAATGAAGGAAATCTCATTGTGGTCGAGCAGTAGGGTGTCCAAATCCGACATGGCAGAAAACCAGGACTTTGAAAGACCCGTTAGTTTATTTCTTTGCAGAGACAGAAAGACAAGATGATTCAACCCAGCTAATCCATGGTCTTCAATGGTTGTTATTCCATTGCTGGATAGAGACAATTTGGCAAGACTTTTAAGGCCACTGAAGCTGCCATGGAATAATTTGTGCAGTTTGTTGTTGTCCAAATTAAGCTGTTGCAGACTCGTCAGGTTTTCAAAGATTGGGTGTGATCCAAAATCTGATAGAGAATTATAGGATAGATCCAGTTCCTTAAGGTCAGTCAGTCCCAGTATGTGCTGTTGTATGGATTTAATGTTGTTGCCCTGCAATTATAACCATAAAAACTAAAATTAGAAAATTCCTACGCAGGCAAATATATTCAAATTATAGAAACAACCCTATGTATTAAATAGCCATAAAGGCCGAAATCCCAACTTGGAAAAAAAGCAGTCGGTAAAGGCCAGGATGAATGCATCATCCATTCTGCACTTGATGGTCCATGATTGTAGCTTTTCATGTTAAGGGAACATTTTCTCTTTTCTCCCTCGTCTTAATGAGATTATTACAGGGACAGTTGATACAAAAGAAAAGATATATCTCAGTCTTAACCTGAGAGTAAAACCAAATCTATTAATTGGATCCTAACGACTCTCGGCAACACAAACCCAAATAAAATCACAAATAAATAAAGCGAAAATTTTAGTATGAATACGACTCTAAAGTATCGCTGCAGGCACCTTGCGTTTTGCTTGTAAATTAATTGCGACAAAGCAAAATCTCACCACATCATATTGACGTAAATAGGGTTTTCTGTTATTTCCAGTGAAATGTCATTCATATCTCAAATAAAACTCACCTGCAAATGCAAAGCCTCAACACCTGCTGGAATTTCAGAAGGTATCTTCTTTAAATTTCTATTGGAACAATCGACTGTCTTTAATTCAGTGCCCAGATGCGACGAATTTCTCAGTTCGCAAAGACAACGGCGGGGACAGGTAACTCTCCAAGGGTCGACCAATCCCTGAAAATGATTTAAAAGTTGTTGAATTTCTCATATCCACGAAAACTATTGCCAGATTAGAGAGTATAATTTCGGCAGAACGTTTCAACGAGTACCAAAAAGTTCATTCTCAAGGTGACAAAATGTGGGAGAAAAATTAAGTTTTATTTTAGAATTCATCATAAAATGTCGTGTGACAGAAGATAATTTACAGCATGTAGTTTGTTTGGTGTTTTTCTGTGAAAGGTTGTTTGGTTCATTAGCTGTTTCCTGGTGGGCGATCTTTGTGGACGACTTTATGGATTCTTCAGGATCATCAAAAGCTGTGAAAAAGCTTTTCTCACATACCTGTACAGCGCCCAGCAAGGTGTCCAACGTAAGGAAAACCCATAATAGCGTATCAATGGGGGTGGTCTGTTTTGATCCCTTCATTCCAACCGTCATCCTTCCTTTTCCTTGTACTAAAAGCCAATTTTCTTCAACTAAGCCCCAAATGCATATTTCTTCCGAGTCACTGCCACTGTATCCTCAAAGAATTTGATGCAAGACTGCACTTAGCTATTCCTATATTGCTCCAGCCCATTCTTGTGAAACCTCAACCTGGCCTGGTGAAAGTTTGCACTTCTACTTTGCTTCAGCTCTTCACAGTGGAGATTGACTCTCTTAAATCCAGAAGCCCCGAGAATCGAAGAGTGTTGATTCTGAAGACCAGTCTTGCAATAAAAAGGATCTTGGCTTTCTTCAATAGAGACTGAAGTGGCTTATTAGTAAGCTCTCACTGCCAGCTCCAGCCAGTAATATGTAGGCCCTGTAGCCAATAGCTAAAGCTGAGAAGTATTCTCGAGGAGAGCCAGTCGGTATTACTTGTGCTTGGCTGCTTATGGCTCTGTGGAGAATTACTTTTGGGTGTCTGGATACAAAGCAATAAATGTAGATCAACCATCCATATGAATATAAGTTGTCCTGAGAATTAGACGAGACTTCTATCAATATACACTTCTTCTTGTAGTATCATTTCCCACTATCAACTAATATTTTCAGTAGCATTAAATTCGGAAAGAATCCAGTGGCTTCAATGTAGTATATCTTCGGGATTTAGCTGCAATAACTGCATTCTTCCTGTGAAAGACAAAAGATATTTTCATATTATGTCCAGCAAAAATGCTGCTAACGGTACTAACGAAACCATTTTATTGAAACAGCTGAAGTCTGCAGCAGATATTCATCTTTTAACTGGCTGAAAACCTTCACTTAATATTTCCGTAAATCGCTCTGTTGTACAGAAACCAATATCACCTGCAATTGTGATTACTATTTCGTCGCTGATCATATCTAAAAATATAAATCCACCTAGTTTTCAAAACCTTTCCTGACAAAGACCAAAATTAACACCAATAACCACAGCACAATTAAATGAACTTTTTGTCACGCGTCAAATCTTAATCGTGTGCATTACTTTGGCACATCCGTCCGTTATGAACGTTTACACTGGTTTGCGAATTTACAGTGCAACCTTGTTTTCCCTGCATTTGAAGCTGTATTCATGACGATACTAAATTGCGGGGATTATTACATAAGAGATGTATATTGGGTTAGGAAGGATGTTAGAGTGTGAGTAAATGAAAATTGCCTCTGGGGAAGGGAAAGCATGCAAACTCAAACTAAATCAAGGGGACAAATGAATAGAAGCACTCAGCATCTCCCTTCAACACCAAATTTATTTGGTTTTCCTCCTGCTCAGCTTTCAATAGCATTCACTTACTGGACCTGATTCAATGGAGATTTTGGAGGCACTGTTACTGCTAGGTGGTATGGGCATGCATGTGGACATATTTTGGTAAACTCTTAGTCCACTCAGTGAGCATGGCTGCTAAATGACTAAGTCATGTCTAATGCCTTCATTACTAGCCGCGCCTCCACTTCAGACGATTTTGGACGACCGGACAGATACACATACATACGTAAAGACATATAAAGAATAGAACCGGAAAACTTTAGCCTTGCAGATATGACAGGAAGTTATTCAATATGAGAGAGCATAAGTGTAAGAACTTGTAAAAAAAACACACTGTTTTAATTTCCTTGCTTTTTAACTGGACCGACAAACCAAACAATTTCGCACAGAACTAACGAATAAATTTACATCGAGTTCAAATCCGCTGGGAAAACTTTTTAGTCTAACTCATTCATATTCTCATCAGAAGTTCCAACTTACTTCGTGAAGTCACCACTAAACTTTTTCAGTACCAGTCAAAAGAGAATCTAAGGTTACCAGGAAACAACATTCCAAAGTTAAACCAAGAAGTTCACCTTACATCGAACAAATCCCACTGCAGAATATGCCCAATGTTTGCTGTGAGTACAATGAATTTCACCTAATCAAATAAGACAGTTGCTGTAGCATGACTAATTCCACTACATCCAAAAATCCCAGTGTAAACATATCGATTGTCTGGTGGTATGCAATAAAGTGCCGAGTCAACAACAGGAAGACTTAAATCGTAAACTCTGGATAATCATGAACAGAGATAACAGAAGAGTGAGGATAAGGCAAACTAAAATCCCTTTATATTTGGTTCCAGAGGAAGCCGTTGCCTATTGATTGGCTGGGAAACTGTCACATGGTCTGGTTTCACTGGTATTTATGTTGGCGGTCAAGATTTCTTGAAGCTGTATTTAGAGGCATTAGCTTCTGCTCGACGTTAACAGAATTACTTGGATTCTGCTCAACTGATTAATTGTGGCAAATAAGCTGACCTTACCGGTTTTCTTGAAATGAAGCTTCGAATGGGACTACACTTTCAGATCACCATTTCTGTGAACAAAATCTTTATTATATTTTACTCCATTGTGTGGAAAATATTGTATTTACAAACATACGACGAAACCCGGACATTAGCCAGATTGCATCATTCTGACAAAAGAATGAGAAATATCAGCATTATCGTACGCTTCGTGCCCAAACTGACGACAGGACAGACACGAATTAGCAGTGAAATTGGAATTGAAAAATCAGTTTTGCCTTCAGAGGATAGCCCACTGTAATTAATATTTTCCGCAATGATTTGCAGATGTCCTCCTTTTCATCAGTTCAGGACAGAAATTTGAGATTGCTTTGATTTTCTTAAATGTTGCCGAACATTATGTTCCATTTCCTTCAGTGTACCAGCAAAACGCGGATATATTCCATCCACGAATAACCGCAGCACTTGATATTCTTGATGACACCTACACAGAATTCCCATCTTCTATACAATTACAGTACATATTAGTACTCATCATTGTGTCTAGACAAAAGGGCTTCTCCGCTGTTTACAAAGTGTTTTTCATACATTTATCACAATAGAACCTGTTATAACTTTCGTTACTTCCCGAAGAAGTTTTGACAGCTTCGGTATTATCAACCTGCGAGAAACTGCTGGATAAGCGTGCACCACATCGGATTCAGTTTAAAGATCTGCCTAGTTGCCCATGCCTGAAATCAGTTCTGACTAGCAGTCACACATAGACACAATGATAAAATGACCAAATGAACATTATTTATAAAGTCTTTTGAAATGGCAATAGGACATGTCAAGATAATCAAATCACCTAATAATGTGCACTATTTGGTGGTAAATATTTCCAAAATCCTATATTTAACCAAAAGGTGGACAATAAATATCTTTTCTCTGCAAACATTCAACACTATTCAGCACTAAAATCAAGTAGTCAGTATCCATTGGCAAATGAATAAATGGAAAACTATACACAACATATTTAAAATTTAACACTGACATAATTTCCTGTTGAAAGCCTGGAAAAAATTTAAAAGTAAATTGATGTAATGAAAATTATGCAAAACATTGTCTTATACTTTGAAAAACAACTTTTTGTCACTCATAAACAATGACAGTTTAAAGGCAATGAGATTCTAACTTTGAAAAGAATTCAACTGATTTCTTGGCAACCACTGCAAGTCATAAATAATAGAATATACAAGTTGGTGACAATTTTATTAATTTAATGATATACATTCATGTGTGTAATATATACACATTAGTTTAACTGAACCTTAAACACTTGTACATTAATACAGTATTTCAAAAAGGCATAACCAAAGCCATAACTTTTTGCAAGGCAACTAGGCACAACTTTAAACTGAATCCGACCTGTGATAACTTGGTTCGCAATGTCGTGTTTTGAATTTCGTGTCTTATGGCCTCTTTTCGAGGTCGTGGCTTTAAATTAAAATAGAGCAATCAAAACAATGACATTGGACTGGATTCCCACACTGGTATCAAACTCGTTAAAAGAGCTTGATTCCTGTGCAGGAATCTGGTTCAATGTTATTGCCCGGAATCAAGCTCATTTACCAACGATTCCTTAATCACAACAGATCCTTAGAATGTTAAATAATTAAACAAGAATTACCCGAGGTTACTAATATCTCTGACATCAGAGCCAAACCATCTCCTTTGAATCCTCTGAGCGAAGTAAGGCAAATCTATGTCCCTAAAATTGATTACTCTGGCCTCAAATTCATTGATGGGCGTTAACATTTTGACACTTTGGTTTCAAAATCTGGAGGCCAGGTCCACAGCCGTCTTGGATTCACTGGTGGACTTTTTCGTGCAACTTCTGGGCAATCATCAATGATAGCCTTGCTCGCCTAATTTACCAGCATTTCTTTGCTGAGGTAGATTGGTCGATGGATCCTAGAACCATCAAGTGCATACAAATTACTTTAACTTATATGATAGATGGGCATGCAGTTCTGGCCGTGTAATGTATCATTCCTGCCATCACCAGTAAATAAACGTAGGCAGTGGAACTGGTAATTTGCAAGATCATCCAGGTATGCGTAAAAATAAGCACCATCAATGCAAATCATGCTAATTGTATTCAGAATGTGTGGTCTAAAGCTTCACTAAAACCCTGATGGTGAAGACCTTTGAATTCCTGAGCGTCGTAGAAAGAGAGGCATCTTTACTGATGCCTCAAGCAGGGTTTCCACATTTAAGTTGGTTCAAAATTCCCCAACATTTCCCTGATATATCACTTTCTTCCCTGACAGTTTATTTTATTTTTCAAAGTGAAAAAGAAAAGTTACTTTCAATTATTCTGGTACATTGAGGGTACTTCAAACGTAACAATTTCCCCTGAGAACTTGGTAACCCTGTCAAAACTCCCCTTATGGTTTCCCGTTACAGGTCAGGCACGGTTAATTTGAAGTGATTCGTTGGCAAGGTTTTCCTTTGAATAAAGTGGAAATTTGATTTAAACTAAGATTTGTAATTCAAAGTTTGTATGTAACTTTGAATTAGGAATTACTTTGGTTTAAAACTTTGAATTAGAAATTACTTTGGT
>JBCAUG010720789.1:0-12577 GCA_038406175.1 Haplosyllis leylae | reverse complement strand
TAGCGGATAACATAAAAAATTAACTCTAGGTGTCACTCTAAACTCGAGACGGCGGCTCAGCAGTTTGCAATACACCATATTTGGATCTGCCAGAACGCTTACCGAGAAAACTTTACATGGCATCTGAAATAAAAAAGCTCTAAAAATAACTATTTTCCATTGTTTCTCTTTCCCAAGTGTATGCGTTCGTAAATGTATCGTGATTTATCCTTATTTTGCCAAAGATTTTGAAAAATGCATGAAATTAAATAAAATCTGGCGCCCAATCTTCCTTAGATAGTCTTGTTGCAATTCTACCTGGTTACTTAGGACCACTAGGCGTAGGACTATCTATTGCAGTATTGTTCCATCTGTCAGCCCTCTTTTGTATTGTTCGAATGGTATGCCTTCGACTGAAGAGCATTCTCGTTCACACAAGAAGCGCATTCTAAAATCTTTACTTCGCGAATATTACCGCCCGCATCCGGAGGATGGGGAAGGTACCGTTTTCACAGGTGTGTCTGTCAAAAGGGTGGCGGGGGGTTCTCCAGACCACTGGTCCCAGGTCCTTTCTTGGGAGAGGGGGTGCCCCTAGTCCTTTCTGGGGAGGGGGGCGCCAGTTAGGACCAGGACAGGGGTATCCCCTCCCAGCCAGGACCAGGACAGGGTACCCCTCCCCCAACTAGGACCAGGACAGAGTACCCCCTCCCTCCCCTGGCAGGACACGCCATGGACAGGATACAGCACGGGCAGTATGCCTCTTGCGTTTCACGCAGGAGGACTTTCTTGTTCTATTTAATTCCATTTGAAGTGTCGGATACAGGATTTTCCCTGGGGATGTCTACCAGTCCTATAATTTGATAATTTTTTAGATGACATGCTATTTAGGTGTGCGCTCGACCCAACGAGGTTTTCTGAAATAAAAAGGTTTTCATTTGTTTTGATCAATTTTCCAAAAAGAAATAGAAGTTGATTTACGGTGTAGGCGACTTGATCAAATTTGTAATAACTAAAAATGTATGCGAAATATATTGTCATTTTTCAAGCGTGTGTACGTCTGTACATCTGCCACACTTTGTGCTGATTGGCTCTTGACGGAATGGTGTCATTCCCCCAGTGAACTAGGGGACATGCCTAGCGGATAATAAAGACGGGCTGGGATGGTTTTAAGTAAGTAAATAAGTGATGTGTCAAGAACTTGTTGAAACGTCAGAATATCCAAAATGTCAAAAAATATGTCAAAAAGTCAAACAGCTAGGCCGAGATTGGTCGCACATCGTTCTTACACCAAAAATTATAACGTTGCAAGAAATACAAGTACATCTTCCATTAAATTTATTTTCTTTAGCTTAGCTTTGCTATGCTACAAACAAATGCGACCAATAGAATTCAGTTCCATTCAAGGTACTTTGTACAGAACGTTGCGACTTCAGGACGGTGTCGCTTCTTCCTTTCCTTGATGCGATATGAAGCGTAACCGGAGCCTGAGTGCCGGGCGCAGCTTCCTGATCACCTTCTCTACTTCACTCTTCACACCGTCTCCCACATACATGTACTTGATGTGGTATCTAAATGTTCGTGAAGGACATCATTCGCAATTTTAGAGTAAATTTTTCTCGCTTCACCTACTCGAGACTTTGATTATTAAATTGATTAAAATCTGACAGATTCACACGTTTTATTTTCAATTAAATCAAGAGAATCTTAAAAGGATACAGAAAGTCTGTAATCGGATCCATGTAATGCAAGTGATCACTTGACTTGTCAACGATTTCGAGAATTTCATACAATTCCGTGGTCAGCTGCAAAATAAACATCGCCATGAAAATAGAACAGTTATTGAACAAAAAAAACCCCAGTAATATGCCTCCATCTTGGCAGTTACTTACATCGAGCAAACACCTTGTTCTCTCAGTTTGGAATCGCTGAAGGAAAGGACCAAGCAAATGGCTCATGAAGAGAAACTGACACTCAGTTTTGATCAGTGGTCTCAGTCTCTCGCGCATAAATCTGTATCAGTAAAAATAACACAATGAAATAAATCTGGTTTCTGATGGATACAAGCAGTATATAATATTCTCTTTAAGAGATGCTCTTTTAAAGTACAAAAATTAAATTTCAGTACTCACCCTGGTAGAACGCTAAGTTGGCCAATACTGGCATGCTGCCAAACTGCATGACACAGCGCCAGAACGTAGCTGCAGTGTTGTTCACCAACCACCTGGTGACTGGTGGTGAAGTTAAACATTTGGAACCGATATGCATTTGAAGATGGTTCAGACAACTGACGACTGCTGATTACTTCAATTATCTCGTCATGAAGCACCATCCAGTAACTGTCCTATAAGAGTACAATGAGACAATCTTGATATGTTCATTTTACACTACGTTATGTTCCATGGAAAAAACAGAATTAATTTTATAAGAAACACAAATTGCAGGCTTACTGGTAATGCTGTGAGGACCAGGCCAATTGCATTCATCCATGCCATCACCTTATCTCTTGGAATCTGAGTAGCCCTAGAAATTAATAGTACATTTGACTTATCTTACTGGTTCGAAGAAAAAAGTTCAACGTACCTATGATAATGAGCACACTGTGACCTTTTTGAAAAAACTTACCATTTCAGTACAATATCTAAAAGGGCAACACCAACTGTTTGGCTAGAGACCGGCAATGCCATTAATTCAATACACGTAGCATAGAGAGCATGTGCAGCTGGGTTGGGAAACTCGTTAAATCTCCAATCACAGTGCGGAAACGAACCTTTTCCTTCAATAGGTACTGCCGTGAAGGAAAACTCAGCGAAAAGGTTTCTCTTAAATTTAAAAATCTTCAAAACGTCCAATTTATAAATTTAGAATAGTATTAACTACAAAATTGAATGTCATGTTGATGCTTATCAAAAGGATATTATCAACTAATCTTCCAATTAGTTTGATATAATATTCCTGCTCTGGGGCCCAGTCAGTGTCATCGTTTGGTCTTGCCAAGTACTTATTACAGTCTTCAGTAAGACACCAATTTGGCGGTTTGATATCCTTCAGTGATCCTGAAAGAAATATGCGTGAATTCTTACAAAGAAATAAAACTTTCCCAAATACACAAATAAATCCAAGTTCAGTATTTGTTTCTGGCGTACGAAAAATTCTTAAAAATTCAATTCCCATTTTAGTCGTCCACACATTTATCAGACGCATATAATAATACTGTGTACGACAGCTAAATATTGAGCAGAGTAGGCTTATACCTATAATTGCACTGACGAGTTTCTTCTTCAACGGTGGGCGATCTTTCAGTCTCTTTTCATAATAGTGCAAAGTGTTGTAAAGGTATGTCATCGGTCGATCTGTAACAACATTCAAAAATATGTCTTACATAACACAGCACTCACCTGCACATAAGTCTTACCAATCATTTTTTATACAAAATAGTAAATGAAATATGTTACCCACCGTGGAACTTGTACAGCCCGCCGAGATGGTCCAAAATAGTTTCCAGACCTTTAGCTACCGGAGGCAACTCCAGAAATCTGTGAATTACTATGTCGAACACCTAGAACATAAAAATTATGATATAATTTAAGCACACTCACAAAGTCAAAAAAGAAGGATATCTCACAGTTCTTTACCAAATCACAAAGAAGTGGATAGGAAGGTCGACTCACTGGAATGAATCTCAGACAAACGTTGCCGAAATAAATTGGCAAATACTGATGAGCTGACGGCAATCCTTCCTGCAAACCTTCGAAGTAAAACTTCTCCGGATATTTCTGAAAGAATTGATTCCGATGAACAACATTGATACGTATTGTCTAATCATTAGTCTCCGCACGGAGACTATATATGTGATGCATTCGGTTTTGTTTGGGTTAGAAAAATCTTGTCAATTTTTTTTAGTTAAACCCAAATTCTCACCAGATGTCAGCACCACCAACCCCCCTCCCCCAGACATAGGGAAATTAGCAGATTTGGACTCAGCATCAAGAGTTGGAAGTTGGTCACCCCCCCCCCCCCCACTACCAGACATAGGGAAGAAGTGCATGCAACGTGTGGAGGCTTTATTTGGCTTTAAGGGTAAATTTTCTAGTTGAAAGTTCCATATCAAGGTAGTAGTCACAAAATCGGAGCACAACACACCTTGTGGAAATTCATGTGCTTTTCGTGCCAGTTGTTTTGAAGCCAGTGACCAGGAGTATTCTGAAACACGAATGGTACATATTGATAGCATACTCTGAGAGATACTACATGATATGGTAACAAAATTGATTTGAAGAACATAAAACAAATACTTATGTACCTCTTTGACAAATTCAGAAACTCGGTTTCTGAAATCATTAGGTTTCAATAGTAATAGCTGTATGATGAGGAAGCACACTTGAGCTTCATTACCCTCCAGACTCCTCAAGGACTGCGCATTTAAAAAAAAATCATACAAAAGAAAATCAATGACATTTTATAATAACCAGGCCATCGCTTAGTCCAGTGTAAAATTATTGCTAACGACAGCCCATCAAAAATTCCTTAAGGCGATGTTTTAAAATTTGGAAAGATTCGTGGAACTAAAGTATTTGCAGGTAAATAAGAAAGGAAACTCACCAAACACATGACCAGTCGGTCGATCGATACCACGTTGCATTTCCATATGAGATCATTCAGTTTTTCAACGCACTACAACCAACATGAAATCGGATTTCGTTAGACTTTCTTCACAATATCCACTTTTGAAGCAACAACGTGACAAATCACGCGAGTGTTAACAAAGTAAAATACAAAGGTAAAAAAAGATTGAATCTTATCGATAGCTAGGCAATTAGCCACGATGGAACACTTTGAAGTTACGCATCACATAGTAACGACATATGTTTTACACCCAACACCTTTGAGCTGAGACATGACATTCATCAAAACGATTATTTGTTCCGTTGACCCATTTGCTTCAAAACCCATTACATACAGTGTTTACAAAAACACAAGAAAGAATAACACATAGTGTTGTTAGCTTCAATCTTACCTTTAAGTAATACTTATTCTGGTAAACAAATTAATGTAAACATGTAACATTTCGCTTGAAAACAGAAATAAAAAATACCAAATATGTCTTCACTTCTCTTTCCTAAAATTTACAGCAGTGATGTAATACAAGTGTTTTTGTTCATGAAATTACTTTGTCTTCTTCAAAAATATGGATAATGTAACACTCCTATTGTTCGCACAAACTAATACTGCTTAAAACTTTACTTCTGACTAGAAAAAAACTCGTAAACGTTACCTCAATGCCAGCTGCAACACTGTATTGAAACAAACTTACCCTATTAACATGAGTGCCACCAGCAGAACTGGAAAATTCATACACGAGATAATCAGCAAACACTCGCAGATGATTGGACAACGCCCTTGGTCCCAATCTCTCTAAAACTCTAAACAAATGAATGCAAAATTAAATTTAATTGAAGCTTGAGATGAAACCATACAAAACATCAGACTGTAATTGCAGAAGTTTGACTAGTCCCGAGGTTAGGTCCACTCATCATTGACGAGCAGACCAGTGTTGCCTGAAGTATACTGTATTTTGCGACATGGTGGCTCTACAAATGGGCAATTTATTAAGTTACCACAGATGGCCCTGTTCGTGAAATAATAAAGCATTTCCGTAAAAGAATGCATGTGTGGCAAAAACACACAAACATATAGTATCAACACAACTCTTTCACCAAATATTTTGCCTTATGTTAGGGGTATGTAGCTATTCCTAAGAGTTAGGTTTTAAAGAATCTGACTTTTTAAGCCACCGAGATGGCGCCACTAAGATGTCACATTACATACCAACGTGGCAGTACGTATGTGGCGACGTTGTATTTAGTGAGGTATAACATCTAGAAGTACAGTTTAACCATATCATGTAATATTAATCAAAGAACACACTGTTTTTCAGTTTTGTGTATAGGTTAAATCATTGGAATTCTATTCCAGAGACATCATTTTGAAATTCACCTGAAAAAAATTTGATTACAACAGAGTAACAGTGAAGCCTTACTTGTACGCGGTGGGTGATATTCTATTGTCTTCCAACAAAGATCTGTACAAGACGCTGAAAATTATACATCACTGATTTGAAAAAGGAACGAAATGACAAATGTTTACCATACATAATCAATACGATATAATTACGATTCATTTGATAAATGCAATTTCAAATAACATTGATTTTGTCAACTAATCAACTCACCAAAGAAACAATGGTGAAGACTTTTGCAAGGAGAAGTGCGTTATCAAGTCATTTTCTGCCATCATACAGCCTACAATAATGAATGACTCATTCGCATACAAACCAATTAACTATGAAAAAGAAATTTAAAATTCCATAAATATTACGTTCTGGACTTTTGGCTAAAAATTCAAATCAATTATCTCAACGCCGTGATGAATTTTTCAACACTTACTCTTCCATTTTCTATACTCTGCATCTACATTCCGTTTCAGAGCTGTTTTGTCTTCTTTGTTGATGGGATGCTGTGCAAAAAACTCCGCCAAAGCAGGTGGAAAGCACGCTACAGTATGACTTGACCAGCTATGAGGTGTGTGTTCCATTATGGTATTGAGAATGTCTCGACACCAATTACTTGATGACAAAGTCTCTGATCCTGCATCAGATGGCAAATATTTTATGTGAAGTTTCAAACATGGTACAAAAAATTACTCTTCGTCAATATTTGACAAAACAGATTAAAATTGACAATGAATCATACACGCATTCTCTTTCTGAGCAACATTAACCTCCCTCAAAGTCAGGGGTACTGATTGTTAGAATATCTCAATCCTCAAAATACCATTAGTATTAAAAATACGCAGCTTCAGACTATCAACATTTTCGTTTTATATATTTTCAAGCCTTACCCGTAACATGCATGGCTCTTGCCAATGTGAGAACCAACGCCCTATTTAGCTCTTCACTCTCACTCGACAACAACACCATCGTTTTCGGTTCACTAAACATTCTCGACAGATTTGGCTGAATTTCCGAACTTCCAAGACCCATAATTAATCTTAAGGCTGTGCTCTCAACACTGAAATATTAATTACATGATTTAGTAAAATTTACAGCTTTACGGTCCATTTACAATTTTCGAAGTTAAGAAACGGGCTCTGTACACAAGGACGATTGTGATTCCTATTCACTCGATAGAAAAATCCTTGTTAACCACGCTATCGTAATACATGTATTTCATGCAATCACAGGTGTAGTGCTCCTTTTAGTTCACAGGAAATTATCAACTATGTTCATCCAACACATTGACACATCCAATTGTCTTGCATTTCAGCTTCTTCATTGGTTTGTAAATTGCAACGAGTTAATATGTACATACCAAAGATGCAGTTGATTCTGATTCGTTTGAGGCACTGATGCTAGTGTGTGCAAATGACTTAACAGCTGAACACGATAGTGTGGCTGGATGTGATGAAGTCTGTAACTGAACATCTCCAACAGAGTATGTAAGATGCCCCAAGCATTACTTTTGAACACGCTGGGAAGGAGTTGTGCTGCAATTTCAAAAACATTTACAAAAGTACAATAAATGTCCTTCGGTATGCATAATTTAAGGGTATCATTAGCTACAGAGAACAAACAATGTACATACTTATAAATCCTTTGATGCCCAGAGATTCGATTTCCATGTAAACCAGGAGTCTACTGTACGTCTCCACCAGGGCTGGTGCAAGAGCGACATTTGACTTGTTCTGTGCTAATCTAATCACTCGTGTCACAATGCTATGTATGAGGCTGAAAATAATTATCTGCATCTTATGGCTCCATGAGATCATTTTTCAAAGCTACAGAATTTCAAGGCTTCAATGGCTATTGTACATTACTTTCAGTTTACTCTCGTTGTTATCATGAACAAGCTTGGTCTCACTGAATAAAATTTTAAATTCATACCTAGTTAAAGACCAATATGTAACTACAAGCTAAATAGCTCTACAATCACTGGAATCGTAGTGGGTTTACATCCAATTGCAAGCCTAAACTGTGAGTGCTATGAATCTGCTTTGCATTGAGCGATTTCTACTTCAGACACAAATAAAGCGTTCAAACCTCATTTTGGCGTGTACTGTGAGTGAATCCAACATTGTCATAGGAAGCGGTGAGGTGGGAGCAGCAGCCTGGATTCCACCAGGAAGTGGGATAGTATTATGTTGATCACCGTATATGCTGTCCACCAGAACACTCATTGGTACCGTAAAAATCTCATTGTTGGTACTGTCTGTAATTCCAATGCAGATCAGTATAACATTACTTTGAATCAGTTAACCTCTCTTTATTTTCATCATGAAAGAATGAGTAACCCCAGTGAAAAGTTGTACATACATGCATTACACAACAAAGCTCTCCGGTAATCCGTTGTTGGCAAGTTCTTGCTGGAGAGAGACTGTTTCAAAAATCTGGAGAACAGAATCAAAACATAAAATTTATAGGAAATGCCTTATCTGCACCGAATTTACAACCGCTTCAAAGAGAAACAAAATAATCCTTGAAGTTGCAATGTAATGCCATAATAATTTCGTTGGCATCTAATTAAACGACTAAATTTACGCAATCGAGAACAATTGTTGAAAGGTGTCATCCATTTTCATTGAGCAAATTTACGCTTACCAAAAGGATTCCATATAATTCCAATATGCCTACTTACTCTAGGTGCCCTTTGAGAGCATGTGGAATTGGTCTTTGAAGTTTTTTCATTTCTTTTTCTGTCTGTGCTTTCTTAACTAGATGAATCCAGATACAAGTGACAGCCATGATATGGGTTGAAGAGGATTTGGTTACATCTGGAACTGGCAGCTGGTCCTTTTCCGGATACAGTAAATCATACAGTATCAGTACTGGTAAGAAATCCTCAAGCTACAAGAAAGTTTTTGCATATTTATCACACACAAGTCATCAGAATTTCTACTTAAGAACTTTCCGGATGTAGATTACTTTAAAACCAGTGACGTTCATTTAGAGAATTGAACAAATAAATTATTTTATCCGCACAAAAAAATATCACTCAAAATTAAAGCAAATATATTATACTTACAGCATTCTTCTGTATGCTGCCAGATATAAACTGTAACAGAACCCACATCAGGTGATCTCTTCCTTTTCGTAGATTTCGATCCTTGAGCTGTTAACAAGATTTGTGACATAGATTGAAATCAACTTTCCACTGCGGCTCCTTCTCACCGTCTGAGACACTTTAAACTAGTATGCTTGTCACGTCTTCAACACAAAAAAAAACCTCACCTTTTCATTTAATGCTAGTACCATGTGCGGAAAGCTTGCAAACTGGAAGAGCACAAAGAAAATAACTTGACTAGATAAGTGTTGCCACAGTAACTGGCTCAAAGATCCGTCATCATGAACCATTTCTTCACTTTCCGACTTCTCCATGGCAACCACTATAAGATCCACCAATTGGTCTTCAAGAACAATACATCTCTGCTTCGTCTGAAATGCAGAATGCTGAAATGTAGAAAGTTTCTTAATGTGTGGCAGATGTATGACTGTGTTTGAATGTGTCATATGAAAATGAAATGGAAAAATAAAAACAAAATAAACAAAAGAAAAGAAATATAGTAATGAGAAAAAATTAAGAAATACCGAGATTACACTCTGAATTACCTGTTTGTTAAGGCCTAGAATGTTGCACACCATGTCCCTTGAGTAGGGTTGTTCCAGTACGTATCTCAACAAAGGTGTCTGTGCTTCGTACAGTTCCTGTATTATAAGTTACAATAATAATTTGTCGTTCCGAATTTTTTTCCCGAGGAAAAAGGTCACACTCAATACTCTTCTTATCCGGTGAGTACTTACTTTGTCGTATGGAAGTGGGCCACTTAGCTGAAACCTCAATGTACCGGGATGTAACTTCCATACAGTAGTAAAGTTTGAATGCCCCACAACTGGCAACAAACTAGGACGACCTTGAAATGCATATGGTAAAAACCCGTCTTGAAATAAATTCTGAAAATGTTCATCTAAATCTTTGGAGAACAATAAGTCTATTAGAATAAACAGAGTTCCCACTTTTTTGCTCTGACAAATTCTCCGACTTTTACAGTATTTTTTTCATTTTTCCCTGACTTTTATTAAATATTTTTATGGCTTTTCAATATTTATTTTTTATGCATGGCCTGCACTTATTATTGGGTAATTTGCATAACAAGTCTACATGCACTATAATACTCTTTTTACAAATCCAGAAGTAAGACTATTTACTTTACTTGGTCCAAAAATACTCTCATGAAACTCCAATTATTCAATACTTAACACACTTTGGGCTTACCCCTGACATGGAGTGGCTTATACACTACCCATAAAAAGGGAATTTGGAGATAGTTTTAGTGGGAAAAATTCAATAATCTTTTAATTCTTGATTAAGTTTTAATTTATGAATCACAATTTCCCTGACTTTTCCCTGACTCATTTAAAATTTCTGACTTTCTGATATTTTTTCAAAATTCCATAACTTTTCCCTGACTGAAAAAAGTTGTCTCATATTTTCCAGGATTTCCAGTGCCAGTGGGAACCCTAAAAAAACTATGTTATACTTACCACAAACTGTTACCATCTGAGCAGCCTGTCTAAAACTTTGATTAAAGTTTCCCAGGAGAACTCCCATTTTCTGTACAAAACAAATGTTGCACGTCAAAAAATTGTATATTTGAATATCATACCGTATTTATGTCTTCAAACAAAAGTAATGCTTTTCAAACCATTGTATATTTCAAGGGTCTACCCTATTTATGTCTCCAAACAAAAATGCAATAAAACAAAATATATACCCAATGAGGCCACAGCTTTTCTTCTGTGTACAGTTTAGTAATCTCGTTAACTGCGAAGTAGCTGGGAAGTAAACACGCATTTCTGTCCAATATGTATGTTACCACCTGAAAGACATTAGTTACGGTTAAGTCGGACATCGTTCATGCAATGTGCAGGTAAATTATTGAACTTGTCATAATATACAAAAGATACCAACCTCGATGACTGCATCTACGCACCGCAAAGTACAAACATTTTCAGTCACTGGGATACTCTGAGTTTTCTCCAGCATTTGGCGCAGAAGGTCACGACATCCCTTTAAAATGACAACAGAAGAAATTAAATTTGATATAAAGTCTAGCATAAATAAAACAACTATTTTTGGACAGCTGCTTTTATTTGATAACTTCTATTTAGGTGGCTTTTTTCGTACATCAAAATGTGACAAAAATAACACTAAAGAATCACCTTGTAATCGACTCCACCGATAATGCGCCTTATCAGTGCAAATGTTTGGCACCAAAATTCCGACAACTTCCACGTCAGCTTGTCACTGAGTAGCAATGCTTCACATATCATTCTGAAAGAAACCAAACGCAAGTTATTCATGCAATATGTGGAAATGGAAAATTTACAAAACACTAAGACACAGAATACTCTACCATAGTTGATAGCGAAATTGAAATACGACATAATTCAGTAAATTGTAATGTACTTGGGTGGCACGATATTATTGTCCACGAGGGCTTCCAGGAGATCAAACAGCAATTTTGCCTTCTTCCCATTTTTCTGCGCATGTACACAGCTAACATATGAGGAGAGAGCACTGACTTGCGTTGGTCCATCCTGAAAATATGTCAAAAGATTTTGGCTTGTACGGAGAATAAAGTCTTTTTTCGTACCTCATATGAAGCAACATTTGAACAAGCTACGTCTCGAAAGAATATGTCAGTGTCAGGTTAACATTTTGTATGACATATAAATTTCAGATATGTACCTGAGGAAGATTTTGCCAAAAGAGCTTCAGTCTATGCAAGCAACAATCGCGCTTCAGTTTGTCATTTTTTACAACGAATCCCGCAAAAGCTTCTTCCAAGGCTTCTGCTTCCTAAACCGAAACATCTTATTATTAATTGCAACCTACTTATTTAATTCAGTTTTGTTTTTAATATTGGACAGTTACAGATGCTTAATCTGAAAAAGTAAAACTTTCATTTGTTTTTAATATTAGACAGTTCCAGATGCTTAATCTGAAAAAAAGTAAAACTTTCATAAAGAAAATATGTAATGCAACTCTTTTGATGCACGAACAAATTGTAGCTTCACAAGAAGTTCAGAGTGCCCGAAATAATACCTGATTCTCCGATACATCAAATAGAATCTGCAGTCTGTGCTGTATCCAATTAAGAAATCATGACAAAGACACGTTAAAATAAGACTGGCTAACTAGATTCTAATCATTGTACTATTAGAACAATAAATGGCAAAAACATACCAGTAATCCACTAACGACACTTTTAACATTTTCATCAACATTCATTTTTTATCATTAAAGTCCGTGACCCAGTGTCTAAGTGAAAAATTCAATATCAAGGAAAAATCTTGACATGGTAGCCGACATTTTAGACATGGTAGCCGACATTTTAGATATGTTTAAAATTCAAAACAGTACTACTTGAGTGTGGATGTTACAAACAATTGGAACGAATAGGAAAGTTTCTTTCAGTACCATGTGACTCTTTGGTCACATGGTACAAACAAATACATGTGTTTTCCAATCTAGATCTCCAAAAC
>JBCAUG010720767.1:0-12579 GCA_038406175.1 Haplosyllis leylae | reverse complement strand
GAGTACCCCCCCTGGCTGGGACTGAGGACCCCCCCCCCCCAGCTGGGACTTGGGACTGAGTACCCCCTGTGGACAGACAGACTCATGCCTGTGAAAACAGTACCTCTCCGTCGTACTACGTGCGCGGTCGGTAATAATCACCAGATGTCACACTTACTGTCTGTTAACTGAAGTTCTAACAAACCTCAACTTTTATCTTTTAAGAAACAACTTGAATATATACTTGTAGCCAGACAAATCATGGTCTAATTCCTTTAAATCTATCTAAAAATGGTAAAACAGGGGCACGAACAATAATTGCCAATTCAGTTTTATACTTGACCTGCTTTCAAACAGTTGTAGTATTACAACTGTGCCAAAAACATTCCAATCAGGCTTTATTTGAAGGCTTATTAATTATTGGAAAAAGTTAAAAAATTCTAAATTGTCAATTTCAAATGCCACTAAAGCCTTGGTGTTATCAGTCAGGATGGTATACTTTTATGATCAATTTAAGAGAAATTATCTTCTGACAGCAAAAACGGTCTCTATCGTGTAGGAAATAAAAACACACACTCACTTTGTGTATTTATTAATATGGTTTTGATAAAAGTGGCAAAATTACGTCGAGTAATTTTGTCTGCTTTTAACAAATAGGGATCGTTCACTTTATGGTGGACTAATTAAGAATTTTCCAGGATGGGTTATTGTAGAAAAATAAGCTTGAAATAAAACATCTGGATACTACAAACTGATTGTGGTTCCGCGTACACTTTGTGTACGCTAACCATTTGTAGTTGGCCGGAGCTTCTTGGGACAGCATGCTTTTTTCCCGAATTTTTTTTAAAACATATTCGGACTCAGCATCAAAAGTTGGAAGTTGGTCACAAACCATCTTGAGCCCCGATCAGGGATGCCTCGTTCAGTCTGGGGATAGGTTTAAAATATAGATAATTACAGACAGTGGTAGGCTGTGTCAGACTGGAGTTGGTAACTAGTGCAACTTACACAAATGCTTTAGCATGAGTGTAAGTTGAACAGGTTACCAACAAGGCTCTGACACAAGCCTACCACTTACTGGAGTTGTCTATTTTTACTCTGCCACAAGAAAATGAAAATCACCACCTTTTAGAGTAAAAATAAATGAGATTTCAACTTGTTTCAGATCTACTACTCAATCTTTAAAAAAATTATTTTTCATAGTCAGCTGAGCATTTTTACAAAGTGCAAAGTGAAACCCAACCTACCTTTTCCAATCTACCATTTCAAACCTACCACTCTCTCAATATTTTAACATTAGAATGGCAAGGTAGGTTAAATCAGACCTTACACCAATTCATTCGTGAGTTCAGAGGCTTGTACCATGCCTCAGCATGGTAGAATTAAAAAATAGATAATGATACTGAGGGGTGAGTTGAGTCAGACCTTGAGTGGTAAGTTTGCAACTTCTTACCCGAGACCTTTAGGTCAAGGGTAAGTTGCCAACTTACCACGAAAGGTCTGACTCAATCTCACTCCATGTAGAGTTGTCTATTTTTATTCTGCCACTGTACACATGTACCTTACATTCATATGTATCTGTCCTGAAAGTTTCAAAATTTTAGACCAAGTACTTTCCTCGGAAATTGCCTTTTCAGAGACCGGAGCGAGGAGCCTTCCCAGGCGGGCAGTGTTGATGTATCGGTGGCCATGATGCTCGTTGCCATGCAACAAGCCTTTGGCTCCACCCCTTGATTGACGTTTTGCATGCATTTTTTTCAAGTGCAAAATGAAACCCAACCTACCTTTCCAACCTACCATTCCAACTTACCACCCTGTACCCCATGTGACCTAATTCAGCAAATCAGACACTTCAGACAGCCTAGGTACAGACAAGTAAGTTGATCTAGACCTTACACCCCATAAAATGACAGTTCAGAGCATCCTACCACCCGCCACCGTGGTAGAATGTCTAGTTTTCTACGCAGGAGATATTATAGACACAAAAAGATCGGCCACAGTCATGCTAGATTTCCAGTGAAAAAGAGGTTTATTATTTGTAGTCAAACTTTTTGAGTTTTCCCTATATGGATTTTCCGTTGAATTCTAAATGCTTTCGATGAAATTGAGCAAAGTTAAACAAGTGCCTACAATAATTCAGTTTTTCACGATAGGCGTTTCTGTCAGATTATCTGGCAGATCTTTACACAGTGAAGAGCAAAATGCTCTACCAACTGAGCTAAGTTAACATTCAGTTGCGAGCCTGAATCTTCATGACCTTTATAAATTCATGCTCTATTGATTCTAGAAATGAATAAAGTCCATCATGTGAAGTGGTGCATAAAACAAACAAAACTCACTTCAGAAATCTCCTGCCCAACAGATTCCTGCCTAGCTAAGTTGGTAGAGCATTGGCCTCATGATCCAGAGGTCCTGGTTTCAAACCCCACTGGGGGCAATTTTTGACATATTTTTTTGCTCTTCCCTGTGTAAAGATCTGTCAGATAATCTGACAGAAACGCTTGTCGTGAAAAACTCAATTACTTCTGTACCGTTAAGAACCATCCGTTGAAAACAGTTGCCAAAACCTTGTGAAATGGAGCACTGGGTCCATAGAGTATTGAAGAAACAAAGCTATCAGCTGAAGTTTGAGCTTCCTCTAATGCAACTCCCTCTTCTGTTAAGGAGCTGCCACAACGGCATCAGAGCAATAGTGAACTGTGAGCGGTTTGTTACCGTAAATATGACGAACATCCAATGCAAAAGTTAGATAAAAAAAATTCTCGTCTTTAGCATTTGTCTGTTTTGGAAACGGCATGTCATTTAAAGAATTTTACTAGACCTGTTTTAATTATTTCTCCTCTGCAAAAAAAAACAAGTAGGGAATGTACAATTCCCAATGTAAATTTAACTGCTTACTGAATAAGGGTAATAGGCTGATCTAGTTTTTCCTAAATAGAGATGCATTTTGTAGATTCCACAGAATCACGAGCAAACAACACAAAATCCAGCAACAAAATGTTACCCTCGCTAGGAAATGAACCCAGGGCCTCTGACTTTACTGCCCAGTATCCTACTATCTGAGCTAATTCCCCTATTTGGTGGAAGTAACAAATCTTTAGATCCTTATATATTCATGCTCTGTTGATTCTTGGACCTTTCTTGGAGATTTGTTTTGGAATCAATAGAGCATGACTATTTAAGGATCTAAAGGGCTGGAGAAAATTTATTAATCTTCTTTAAAAGTAACTAGCTAGCTCAGCAAAATGAGAACCTTGTGGCAATTTTAATGACCTTGACCTATTATTGAAATATGTTTTATATTCTTGGTAGGTATGTTAAATAGTCTAGAATTCACAACAGAAACCATTGGACGAGGACACGAAATTCCCAACTCGGGTCTCATTATGAGGTTACATCTGCCAAAACAGAACTGTTTTCTGGAGCAGAGAGAGTCATCGCTGTCTAATTATACTCAGTAACAGGTTTGTGTAGTGTACATGCTGAGCGTGTCAAGAACATCTGAACTCCACTAGAACACGATCGCTCACTCCTTGAAAGCACCGACAGGTCCAAACCCAAACTCCACAGACTATCTCATATTTGTAAACATTGTCCCTTGGTTTGAGTTTCTGTACCACGGAAATATAAATTCTTGAGAAAACTGACTGTCAATGATTGATCGTAGATTTGTTTTCCTTGTACGTTTACGACACCCTTGGTACATACGACAAATTATCTAATACGATAGTGATAGTGATAAAATAAGAGAAGGTAACATTTCTCATATTGGTGGGATAACATTTGTTTTGTCAGAAAATTTGTCACGAAAAATTTGATTAAAATATTTTCAATTCAATTCAGTCATTCAATTTCATATCCCAACACATTTGTGACTAAAATTAAAACTGAAACCAGTAACTACCGTTTCCAAAGTACGTAGACTGGACTAAAAAATCTCATATTTCGTTTGCATAACACAAAAGTAGCTGGATTTCCTATGTAATCTTAAGTCTTTACAAAACAACCATATTGCAAACACCACAGCACAATATTATTTATGAGACAAAAAGCTCTGCAATATTACACATCCAGAGCGGCGCATTCAGTTTTTATTTGCCAGACTATGGCGTACCTTTCAGATGTCCAGCTTCCAATTGAAATGATCTTAAGATTTGTCTTTTTCAATTTTAGTCCACTGAAGTACATTCAAATACATTATTGAGTTATCTTTTGCGCCACCTTGCTCAGTAATCTACTGTTCACATTGCAATTTCGACTCTTCCAACTTGGATTATATGAATACAAAGGGCAAGATAGTTTTAAATATCTTAGGGAATGATATATGGCAGATCTATCAACATAAATCATAATGGCATGATTGATCTGCTTTCCACAGACCTGATCGTATTTTTGGCAATACTGTAAGTGAATCTGTCAGATTTGTTGCGGGGGAGGGGTGGCGGGATTCTCCGGGGGTTTTTTTGTGCGTCGTTCTGATCCTGAGGCCAAAACTGGTGAAATCCCAAAGTCCCACTTTTTTGGGGGGGTGAGGGGATCGGTATTTTTAATCCCGAGTCCAAAACTGGTGAAAACCCCAAATCCCATTTTTTTTGGGTCGGCGAAGAGGGGGTTAGTGTTGACATTAATATAAACCTTTATACCATCCAAAGTTGCCTGTTCCAAATACCAACAAGAGATCTTTTTCTTATTTCAAACTTTTTATTTGTGGTTGCAAGTTAGCCATTAGATGATTCGACAGATGATTCGACAATTGTCTCCAGGCTGAGTTTAGAACGTCGACAATCGAAAATGCCTTTCAGACCTGGTGATAAATAGATGATTTCCCAGCCGCGATGTTTTAAAAGTTTCTTTTCATTAATAAGATCTTAATGGGAACTCCTTTCTAAAACATACCCTATGTAACGTGATACATTTACATCTCATGTGGGAAGGATGAATAACCTCTGATATATACTTTTTCTCACCTTTTAATTTTTTACTGTTAACAAAAGCGAGATCTTTCTGAACAAATTACGCCCGGTGAAACAAAGCATTACAAAAATGTGTAATTTCAAGTTTTACTTTTGCTATATGCCATTTTTTCCAAAGGAAGATGATTTTCTTTTGATCTTTGCTTTTTATATCGAGCTAATCTGGAAAAGTAATTTATTTTTGATGTAAAAGCTCAAATATATTTACGTCAACATTAAATCTTCAATCGGCGATTGGGTGTAAATACTTTGGTGATAACCTGTCTGGTTCAGCCATCTAGGATGTCAGGTATTGTATATATATAAAAAAAAATAAACATGGATACCTTGACTCCACTGTTCAACATTGAGACTCACAACAAAAACCAAACATCACTAAGTTTGGGTCGATCGTCAACTCGATCATGTTATTGGCCATCTTGGATATCAACTATTACCAAAAATGATAAAAATAGCTGTCATGACTTTTTTGTTCGGTACTTGTAAAAAACTAAACACCACTAAGTAGGCATAAATTTTCAACTCAAACATGTTCTCAGCCCTTCCGAGTGTTTTTCAAAGAGACATACTAGTTACTATAAACAGGCATACACAGTTATAAACCTCTCCCCCAACAGGCATAGATCTACTTGTGACAAGCATACTAGTTACCCTGACCAGGCGTATCTGTTACCCCTTCCCCCAAAACAAGCGTACCAGTTACTTTCACCATGCATACCAGTCACTTTAACTCCCACCTCCTTCTGAAGAAGAAAACTTTCATGGACAACTTTGACTTGTCTTTCACGTCAGATTTGGCTTGTAATGTGGCTTGTATGCTTTTTCCTTACATTCAAAAATTATTAAAGGTCACCTTTCCACAAAGTATCAGGTGTGTTACTACATGGGCATCTTGAGCCGAAACCCTGCGGTGTCTCGTTCTAAAGAGTATTCAGGAATTCCAAGTCTGTAGTGGTGTAATTCATTAAGATAATCAATATCTTTTGTATTCACAGTGTTTGTCACAGTCAAAGGAGTTTACTACATTATTATGAGTTGTCACAGCAGTGCAAGTTTTGACAGCATCTGGTAGATCTAGTGTATTTAGCTTTGCTGAATGAAAAATGTAGTGTGAATGTACTTTACCAGGGTGAACGGAAATCATCCTACCCTGGGTACAATAAATATAAAATAAAATGGAACAGAACTTCCTGGTGTGATTTCCTTACTCATAATATTTTCACACACAGAAATGGCAATATTGACATCAGAGGCTTTACTACCTGAAAACAATAAATCCAACAATAAAATGTTACCCCGGTGAGTATTGAACCTGGGACCTCAGCCATCCAGGTCCAATGTTATCCTCTGAGTTATCAATGCATGTGGTACTCAGGAACATCCTTGAATTGTCTTTTGTTCGTGCACCATTTCAAAATTGGATTATTTAGTTAGAACCAAAGGAGCATGACTATTTTACAGATCTCCAAGTAATACATGCCTCAATAGCTTGAGAGGAGAGCATCAGATCAAAATAGCTGTGGTTCCAGGTTCAATGCTCACTGAACTAACATTTTGTTGCTGGTTGTTTATTGTTTTCACGTAGTAAAGCCTGTGATGTCAACACTACCATTCTGTCAATTTCGGCTATTTTGAGAAAAACTCTATTGTGACTTTGAAAATATTTTGCTATTTTATTGCTAAACTTTAATGCAAAGCTCATTCATTTCCTTGATTGTTGTTTTGCAAAAAAGATTTTCTAATTTCATAAAAATTAATTCCCTTATCTCACAGGATAAAGAAGACGAGCAAGAAAAGTGTTCATGGTTCCCAGGTCTTTTTAAAATGAAGAAAGCAGTGAAAGCAAGAGGTAGGAATGCAGCAGTTGAGTGTCGCCACATTGCCGGCATTTATTTGCCCAAGAACACGAAAGTCTAAATTTTAAAATGTCCATCAACGTATGGAAATATTGCGACAGAATCGATCAGCACACTGTGTTTTAAATCCCGTTGACAGTTCACCTTGCGTGTTCCTTAGCCATGTTAAAGTATTTTCTCTTTAGATATATCCAGCACGAGAGCTACATCCTTACAAAATAAATTTTATTACCTGAACTCCCCAAATGCTTTCAAGTCTATTTCCTTCGTATCAAATAATTTTACCAACTGTCGCTTTGGATTTGGACTGAACCAAAACGAAGTCCATTAAATGGCGTGTTACTGCTTTGTTATTAGGTATAGCATGACAATGACCATTACCGAACTACATTCAATTCCATAAGCCTTGAATTACTATTATATTAGACCAGATGCAGCATGAGGTACAAGGGGAAGCAAGACTATAAGGGATGAATGTAATGTTTTACTGGCAAGAACTGAAATAATAATATGCACCCCAGTAAGATCTTTGTTGTTGTATAACTTTACAGATGCTTGTCTAACAAATCTTAATCATTGTTAAATACAGTCTATAAAGCTGTAAGAACGAATACAATTATATTAATGTCTCCGATGAATGAATTTATTATTGTTACAGCTACCTTATTGTACAATTATATTATATATCAGGGATACCTGACTTACATTGGAATTTTTCCAGTGTACCTAAGGATTTTCCAATAGGAAGTGGATTTTAACCATGTGATGAGATTCGTTTAATTTTTTATGAAATTTTAGTAAGCATTTTATATTGTACTATATATGTAAACATACTTGCTGTTATAACTCTAAGCAGTATAAAAATAAAGAACGCTGCATTAAAACCGAGTCAGAGACCCTTCAAAACGTAATTTTTGAAATGATCAAATCTTCTAACTTATGAGATTAAAACACTATTAAATTTCATCCATTGAAATAAACCATCAGAATGCAGAATAATATTGATGTGTAACTTATTTCTAAAACAATAACACAGTATTTAGTGTGAATACAGTTTTTTTTAAAAATTACTACTGCTGACACGGTTTAAATTTTTGAAAGTATCTACGATTTTTAAAATATTTCTATATATTTCAAGATTTACACTTCTGGCTCTTCTACACCCTTTCGGCTGAAGATACGTTTTATTATAAGTACTTTTGCCAGTTTTGTATGTTCTAAATTAAAATTGTGAAATACAACACTTATTCAACTGCCCCATGAAAGTCAATCTGAAACTGACATTCTCAGGTTTTTCTCCCCGTGTGTATCTTAAATGAATATCTCAAAAATGTAAAAAATTCCCACACCATGTATCAACTTCTAGACAGAACAAAAGGTCAGTATAAAAATCAAGTTACCAGACCTCATGTTATCATTTACATTGACTATGGGTGGCATTAGACACTTATGAGTCTGGTTTTACAACATGGTTACATTACTTGAACCTGCTGTACATGACTGATTGCATTTACTCAGAGTCAATGGCAAAGAACATACTATTTGATGTCCAATGAAGACCATTACTATAAAATACTAATCTTTTGGTGATCTTTGTAGCTTCCTGTGAGCTGAGAAATTATTACTGCTCAAATAGACGATACCTTGTGATAGGTTGATCAATTAAAGACTAATCCACCGTTTCCCAATGCAGTGGCTCTTCCAGCAAAATATTTGATTTTTTTTCACAAATGACTGTACAGCTACAATCCAGTTCAGCAATATAAAAGAAGTAATCTGAATATGTCAACACCAGTCTATGTCCGTCTACTTGTTCCATTAACCAATCTGATATTTCTCAACCAAATATTAGGCAAAAAGAAATTAATCCCTATCTTTTGATATAAATTACATTCAGTATGCCTCACTCATGTGTAGAGATATAATCAATTTCTGGGCACATTGTCGCATGCATCAGAAACAGAATCATAATGAAGTGTGCAGTTCCTTTTAAAATTCAGGGCTACGACTACAGATTGCAATACAGGGGAACATCAACGTCCAAGTGGATTGCCACAGACATTTTTTCTGACTGCCCCAAGATTTGATAATTACACCTTCATTTCTTCCATCACACGATTAAGTCACTCACGATCATTTTATTTGTACACAGTAGTGTGCTTAAAAATGAATTGAACAGTTTCAATGTTGTCATTATCTGGAGCGAGTTCTTCTTTTGTTGTAAGATATGATTTAGTACTTTGAAAGTAGCAAATTGTTCTTCATTGTCAGGTCAAAGTTCTGCCCTATGATTAGATACGCCTAATCACGTCATAATCGAGACTTTTTTGGTTTAAAGGGATTGCAAAATTTCTGAGAACCTGGACTTTGTTTGGTTCAATTCCAGTCATGAGCAATAAAGGATTCATCTGGTTGAGAACATTACTGATTCTTCTGTACATAGTTCCTCCGGTAATTCTCCAACGTATTAATGCACCACTTCTACTGTTGCACAACTAATTAAAATATCAGGTAGTGAAAGTTTCACCAGGTGGCTCGTTAACTCGGATCGGCCGCAGACCGGCTATGGACCACAGACTGGCCATGGACCACAGACTGCTGTGGACCTGGCGTGGACCACATCCAAGGCATCCAAGGCATCTGAGACCATCTGACACTGTCCAAGGCATCTGACACTGTCCAAGGTCACCAAAGCATCTGAGGCTGTCCAAGGCATCTGAGGCTATCCAAGGCATCTGAGGCCAGCCAAGGCTGTCTGAGGCATCTAAGGCCATCCAAGGCATCTATGGGCCATGGACTGCATCCAAGGCCCATCCAAAGCATCTGAACCCATTCTGAGGCCATCTGAGACTGTCAAAGGCATCTGAGGCTATCCAAGGCATCTGAGGCATATTAGCTGCAGACCAGCCATGGACTGTGTCCAAGGGCCATGGACTGTATCTGAGGGCTGCAAACCACATCTGAGGACCATGAACCACATCTGAGGCCATCCAAGGCTTTCCAAGGCATCCCATGCTGTCCAAGGCATCTGAGGCCATCAGAGGCTGTCCAAGGAGTCTGAGGCTGTCTGAGGCCATCTGAGGCTGTCTAAGGCATCTGAGGCCATTCAAGGCTGTCTGAGGCATCTAAGGCCATCCAAGGTATCCAAAGGCCACAGACTACTGCATCTGAGGCCCATCCAAAGCATCTGAGGTTGTCTGGGGCATCTGAGGCTATCCAAGACATCTAAGGCCATCCAAGGTATCCGAAAGCCACGGACTGCATCTGAGGCCCATCCAAAGCATCTCAGGCTGTCTGAGGCCTGGTCTGCAGCCAGTCTGCCTCAGATGCCTTGGATAGCCTCAGATGCCTTTGACAGTCCCGGATGGCCTCAGATGCCTTGGACAGCCTGGGGTGCCTTGGATGGCCTTAGATGCCTCAGACACACTGGTGAATAGCTGTTACCTCCTTTAGGGCCAAATGACAAATGACAGGCTTCTCACATTGCATCCCTATTTATAGTGTTTCTGGGGTGTAATGGGTGCAAAGGCAGTGAAAGTTTCATGAGGTGGCTTGTTTGCCTTTGCTCCCCCTTCACTCCCTTGACATAGATCACCAGGTTCTAGGATCCCTACCACTTGCAGGGGGAAAAGGGAGTGAAGGGGGCAAAGGGGAGTGAAGGGAGTAAAGGGAGAGAAGCAGAGCAAAGGGGAGGGTGAAGGGAGCAAAGGGGAACAATGGGGGTGATGGGGCAAGGGGGGGCATAGGGAGTGAATGTACTTCTACACTAGGTTTTAGGGTCCCCACCACTTCTGACCACAAGAACTCTGATTAGTGCGTAGGTGTCCCCACCACCTGCAGATAGATTCACCACCCCATCTACATTCACAGAACAGCAAAAGGCCTTCGTAGGTTCCCACCATGGGCCCAAAATTTTGGGGCAAAAAGGCTCAATCAACCACTAAGGCGACTCTAACGAGGCACCAATAAAATTTGAAAAAAAAAGACATTTCTTAATGGAAGACAAGTGTTGACTTCAGAATACAATGTATGACATAAAGTCAACGTATAATCTTATTTGACATAATATAAAGTCAACATATAATCTTATTTTAAAAACGACACTAAAACTTGTGATAGAGTTTCTGTCAATGTATTAAAACATTTCAAGGTAACAAAACTTTTACAAAAGTATTAAAACTAACGCTGCATGATATTTCCTTTCATGTCATGACAAAAATTTCGTTATGTCGACTTTTCACAATTGCAAAACTTTGGCAGGTATCTTTTATTCCCTATAATGACAGGACTTTTTCTGCTTTTCAATGTCTCTTCTACTTTTCGCAATCCTAAGTTTGTAAAGCATGGGATTTCGAAAGGGAATTTAAAGGTTCATGACGAGGAAGAGAAAAAAGCCCTAGATCTGTTGTAAAATTATCTACTCTACTTCACAAGGCAAGGATTCCTTTCTTTACATTTGATGTAAGTCTCTGCTATTGCTACAGTTAATTAGAAAAAGTGCAACGTCCGAGTTTTTTATGATGGAAGAATCCTTTCTGGGATGAAATATTTACAATTCCAATTGTCAACGATAAAGATCGAATTTTTATTTTTAGCCTAAATTTACATCAATATTAGTGATAGTTGACAAACACTGAAGTTTTTGTAGCACAAATAAATAAAAATTGGGATTTGATTATGAATGTAAAATGTACCAAAACCAGATTTTTGAACTCAAGTAAATATTTTTGTGCCATTTAAAATCAAGCACCTCTAGCACGTATGAAAACCATTTACGCTTATTTAGAAATTCGTTCCAACATGTGCACTTCGTATGTAGGTGAAATTCTTTATTCCTTATTAATATTAGATCCATGGTGGTATTCATGAAGAAAGACATCAACATCTTAGATCTCCCACAGGCATATTGTGCGCTGTATCTTTCTTCTTTCCATCGGTGGATAATACTTCTAGCCTACGCAATCCACAGAAATACCATAATCCTTGTCTTTGAATGACAAAAAACGTTACTTGGGTACAAATGAGTTGGTAAATCATCTAAGAGTGCTAAGCCAAGATAATGTCAATTTAAATTTGGATGTAGCCTGTAGAAAGACTGTTTGATGTCATGTACCTACTTTGCAATTAGCCAGGGCCTAACCATGTCCATTAGACTACAAAATGGAAAACAGGTAAATTTCGCACTATCTTTGTCTACTTTTTTTCATTTCCGTGGTTTTTTAAGAAAAAATGACCAAAAACGTGCATTATGTCCCTTCTGGATCTAAGTCAATCCGTCAGAGAAATCCTAAGTTTGGAAAGATAGGTGCTTTATATTTAAAGTATGATAACTGAAAAAAAATGTTTTCAAATGTCAACTACTTAGTCCTAAACAGTCATGATATAGATTGAGACAGGAACTCTTTCAATGTACTCCAGCCAGTTTTGATATTTTAAATAGCTTTATGCAAATTACCTTCACCGAACAGAGTAGACCTTACAACACCTAAATTTTAACATAAATATAGAAAAGTAAGTGAATTCGTTGATTGTTTTTAATTCCATACTTTAAATGTAAAATGCAATATTAGATTTAAACGAGTTTTTCGCAATTAACAATAAGCTGTCATAAATGTCAATGTGCACAGTCCAAAAGTACTGTGCAAGCCGTCGACTACACATCTTAGGTGAAGGACCCCCTGGGACCTAACCGGATGGGTAGCCAATGGCTATAGTCGTTAGTCGGAGCCAATCAAGGCAAGGTACCTTGAGTACTTAAACTGATGTACACC
>JBCAUG010720756.1:0-12580 GCA_038406175.1 Haplosyllis leylae | reverse complement strand
AGTGCCACATCGAATGGACCTGGTCATCCCTGGACCACTGCCTGAAATAAGACAGCCCAGAATGCCACAGGGTGGTGGATCTTTAATGGCCTTAAAAATACCCTGTTCACACGGAAAGACGCGAAAGACAGATTTTTTAAGAGAAAAAGACCCAACGGTGGTCCCCACCGTTACACATAATTACATATATCCGCCATTAAATCTGGATCGCGAGTTCGATACATCAAATCTACCAGTTTATCCTGTAGTTTCATCGTAGCTTCTTGTTGTATTCCTCCCTGTTTTCCATTAGCCTTGATAACTTTTTCTTCTGTTTCCAAAGTTTCTGTTTGGTTCTCGCTTTCCTGCTGGTACTCCTCTACAATACTTTTGAAAATTCGACGGTGATTCCTGGATTCCCTTGTTCGAATATGGGATTTCATAGCCTCCTTAAGCATCTTTACTAGCTTGTTACCGAAGTTTTTCAGGAGTGGAGTGATTACTTTACTTGTGAGCTTTTCATCCATTCTACTAATGATCAAGGATTTCAACTGCTGTTGTATTTCTTCTTCAAATGTCTTATTTCCTTGATAGCTTTCTTCGTAGTTCTTGTACCATTCAAGTTCTTCTTCTAGTTTTGAATCAATCTGGTTCAGAAATGTCCCGCTTATTTAATATAGTTCCCGCAAAACTAGCGCATTTTCACCTAACCATATCAGTCCACCAGCCCATTTACTTAATGTAGCCAAAATGTCAGCATGTGGGTCGTTGCTCCAAGAGAGATTTTTGACTGCATTTCCCAAACCACAACTTAGTACGTTTCGTACGTGGCCAAGTTTAATCTCCAAAGATTCATCCGACCATGTAGCATCATTGACCTCCCCCATTATTCGGTTCATAATGGACCGTGTTGCCTTGGGACCTATTAGTCGAGTCAGCTTGGACAATTTTTCATTCATGCTATGTTTCTCTACTTCCCCTGGGACATTAGCCAGCATTTTCTTTGATTATTTCTTCAAATAATAACTAAATAGATTTCTCACTGCTTTTTCTATTGAACCGTTCACACCAGCCGTAATGATGGCCCACCTAACTTTTCTAGCACACGATGCAATTGGAAGCTTCGCGGCAGATTTGGGGATTTGGGCACCTTTGCTGAAAAGAAAGTCAACTCCACAGGTTACCACGGATGTTTTTATGCTGATTTCCTTCATCTTACGATATTCTTTCCATGTGCAGTGTCCACGGAATAAGCACTCTACTGCAAACATCACGTCTGATATTCCTTCGGAGATCAAAATCTTTGCCACAGGGGTCAGCATTGTCATTGACCATGATTCCATTGCCACACCGAAGGCAACCTCGACGATACCAAAGAAAAGAATTCCAAGCGCTCTGTATGTGGGGTACCACGTTTTCTTTTCATCCAGTTTAATTAGTTTGTCTAATCCAATGCTATCAAACATTTTGATTGTCTTGATTTTGTTCGAGATGTCATCAGTATCGAAACTTTCTGCCAGATCTTCCAGAAATAAATTTGGATTTTCTAGTTTGAAGTATCCACCTTGCCAAGAAAGAATGGCTTCCTTTATCAAGTCTGTTTTGGGCATCAAATTGATCTTTGCGAGAAGTAGATTTTTCATCAGTCCATCTGTTACAGGTTGATTGTCAATCGTCTTGATAAAAATGTCTTCTGTCATCGCTTTGATGACATGTTTATCCCCAGAAACTGGTAGGCTACCTTCAATCCATCCAAGTTTCGTCATTTCTCGGAGAATTCCCTTCTCTTTAACTGGGTCTTGAATCAATTCGTGTAACTCCCCATCACTGAAAGACAGTGAGTCTTTTTTCGACAGATTTCCCAAATGTTTATCCAAGTGTTTTGCCTCCTTGATTTTCTCTGGGGTAATTATGTGCATTTCCAAAAGATTTCGAAATAAGCCCTTGTGTGGACTGCACTCAATAAAGTGATGAACCATTCTTGCTGGTACACTACATTCTGATGTGTTCTCTGTTCGGAGAGACTTTGCGAGGGCAAATCTATATTTGAAGCAATGGACAATAACTTCAATCACTTCGTTACGGTACTCGGGATAGTCAGTTAGGCAGATTCTCTCCTCCAAATCCTTGAATGAGGTCACATTTATTCTGTGAGGATCAGTGAGAATTGCGGTGTCAATCAGTTGCTTCAATATAACTTGAGCCTCCTCATCAGTCATCCCTTCAATCATTTTCAAATCGTCAACTGTAATGCTATCATATCTTGGTAAAGGATAGGATTTCACCTCTTCCCTCTGTTCTCCAATGCTAATTTCAATGTAGAGGTTTAGCTCCTGTAGGAATGATATGACACTGGGATCAAAAGTGTTCTTGCTATAAAAGAGAAACTTATCTTCTTGTTGGAGATCTGCCTCATTGGGTATCAGACACAAGTAATTGGTATCCCTCATCCTTTGAAAAAGATCTTTCTTTAGTGAAACTGGTACAAGTTTTTTCAAAACCTTTAGAATATTTAAATACGAGAAATGTGTCTTCATCAAGGATTCCTTGTCAACAAGAACATAGTCTTGTCTTGTGTGTTCTGTGGTTACCATCTTGAAGAACTCTTCACTATTGGCCATGGTATCTTTCAAGTCTTCTGGACAAACTAATTCCCCATCATTTAATTTGCGAAGTCTGTTCAGAATGGCTTTGGTGTCGTATCGATATTGACCCCATAGTGTTTCCCTGATTTCTGAAGTTTCTATGTTCGCCTTGTTTAAATGATTCCGTTCTAAAATGCCACATTGCAATAGAGCATCACGTAGCAGCTTGGCTTGATAGGGGTCACCTGGAATCTTCTGTAGCTGTTCTTGATCTTCTTCTTGGTTTTCTCTATCTGACTGATCAACATCAGTTGAGACTGTTATTTCCTGTATCATGGTTTTGCTGATATCCTGACCTATAATATCGTCAATTGATGCAATAAATGTTTGATATATTTGGTTGATGTGATTAATTTGGACCTCAAACCCTTTTACTACTGTCAAGCCTTGTGTAATGTTTTTCCCATAGGACTGAAAAATCTCATTAACCTTCGAACTATCTGATTTATTCTCGATCATTCTGCATTCAAAAAGATCTTTTGCTGTCTGTAGTTCTTTGAACACCTCTGCTTTGTCCCTCTGATTTTTTAAGTTCCTCTTTCCTTTGATTTTGGTAAAGACTTCAGATTTGATGTTTTTTAATTCAGTTGTGAAAGAATCAAAAAGTTCTTCTTCTCTTTCAATGTATGTTCGGTAGTACTGGTGGATTTCTTCAATCCGTTTACATTCCAGATGATCTCTCGAAAACTTCATTTTTTGAAGACTAAATTTTTCTTTCCGTCCAATAATAAGAAGTTATCCACTCCCTTTCTGTCCTTTCCGTGCTGCCCTTCCAAAGGCCTGTTCTTCTATTCTTTTGTTGCTTGGAAGGTAAGTGAGGATGACATGGAGACCTCCCGCTTTGTTTATCGTTTCACTGATCTTCAGGTCACTCCCTCGACCTGCCAAATTTGTAGCCAGAATTACACAAGGCTTCTCTAGTCCTTTGCCTGCGTGGAAAACGTCTAGTTTTTCATAACTGTGTTTATATGTGTAGATGTCATATCTTGTTTTCACTTCAGGAACATCATCAAAAGCCTTTCGCAGACAGTCGACTTTCTTAATGTTCTCTGTGATGACTAGAACAGGACGACCATCTTTTAGCATTTTTTCTGATATTTCTTTTAGCTTTGCTTTCTGTTCAACTTCATCTTCACACAAAACAGCCGTGTTCTCTGTGAACTGGGATGGTTTGAAATTTGGGAGATTGGCAAATTCCACCCTGTACAGTTTCGTAAGTAATTCTCTCTCACTTGTCGACCCCAAAGTCCCCGTTAGTCCATAAATGTTGCATTCATACTCCTGAAGATATCTGATGTTTGACATAAATACTGCTTTCAGGCTTTCATACGACAGAGCACAGCCATGCTTCAGCTGCAGGAATTGGTGGAGACCGTCATTCCACTGGGAGTTGTATTGTTCTGTGCCCGTATCTTTGTCCATAATGATCACATTTGGCCCTTCTACTTTACCCACTTCAGATAAGTCAGGTCCGATAAAGTAATGATCTCCTTCCACCATTGATCTTGCCATGAAGGCATTATGTATCCAGGAACGGATGTGTCTTTCCACGAAATTCTTCAAATGTTGTGGAACTTTCAACCAAATATCTGTCATTGCTGCATTTCTAAGAACCACTCTCACGAAGTTTTGTTGCTCCTTTGATAGGTGTTCAGATGATAATATAAATTTTGCGTTCCTAATGACCTGTCGTTTTAAAATTCTGCCATCATTTCCCAATAACCCTTTGGTTTCAAGTTGTTTCTTCACACGTCCAACAGTTTCATCCGTAACTTTCTGGCTGCCAACTTCTATGGCTTCTTTAATATCGACATCTCTGACTATGCCGTACATGTCATTGATCAAAGCTTCATATACTTGTTGCTCATCTTCCTTTGTGCCAGTAAATCCTGCGGTATGTGCATAATGCCAAATATTGACAAAGATAGGTGTGAGACTTTCCATTCCGGGTATATCATGGGACAGATAGAGAACATTCTGACCCTTATCCAGAACCATACTGTCCACTTCGTCAACGATGATGCAATCAAACTTGCGATCTCCTCTGATGTTTTCATCATAGAATCTGTCCAAAAGTAGATCCCGTTGAAACATGCCCATTTCTCCGTACACCACCTGGTTGTCCTTGTACGAAATCCTCCTATCGTTCGTCTCGTCACTGCAGTTATGTCCGACCGTCACCTGGAAAAGCTCGTAGATGTCTTCGTTCTCTATGGCATCCCTTTTGGCGAGTACATGGGAACTTGTAATGATGTCCACTTTGTTCCCGTAAAGAGCCTTGATAGTTGCCAAGACAACAATGATGAGAGTTTTTCCTTCTCCTGTTGATACTTGCTCAAGAAGACCCTTGTTTTGTACAAGGAGAAACAACAAGAGGCTAACCCATTGTGTGTTCCGAATTGTGATACCTCTTTTCAGGCAAATTCCACGATCCAGAGCAGCTATCAACTGAGGAAGATTCTCAAGTAGATGCTTTCTTTGGCCATTTTGGTCCGAGGGTACTTTCTCTTTGAACTTTAAAAAGAAATTGTTTACGTCAACAGCATGCCACGTTTTGATTTCATTCTTTTTCTTGGTGCTTTTACTTATCAACTGAATGACTTTTGATAATTCATTCTTTACAGTCATGGAATTTAGATAATCGCGCTTCACAATGGAATCTATTTCAGCGATAGTCCTCTCATCATCATCCTTTTCCAAAATCTTGAGGTCTTCTTCTCGAACACACGAAAGTACTTCACGCATGCTTCTTTGCTGCTTTGGTCTCATTTCTTGAAGTATTTTGAGGATGTAATGACAAGGATAAGTGCTAAGTTCTTTTCCAAGTTCTTCAAGATTAGTAATCAAGGATTTCGCAAAACTGTTCCCTTGCTCCTTCAGATAAAGTGCAGCCTCAATGAGTGAGTCTTCCTGCCATGTCACGGGTAGTCGTCGTAAAGAAAATACAGCAGAGAGATAAGATAAATGTTCCTTCCATTCTCTAATATCCATTTGCAGCAGTTCCTCCAACTGCTCTTCTTCCAATCGTAAATCTTCCATCTGTTGCAGTAAAAGTGTTACATCTGTTTTGGACATCAAGAACACTTTCTTCATTCCTATTTCTTCGTCCTCTTCTGTTTCATTTTGTCGTTCCTGTTGTTGTTGTTCTTCCTCCTCCTCTTCCTCCTCCTCGTCTTCTTCTTCTTCTTGATGATCATAGGTGAAGGGAGTGGTGTACTCATCAAGCTTTCTGTCAAGTGTTATTATTAAATCGTCAGATATTCTATTCAAACTTTGTGTCAGGGACTTTGTTTTGGATTTGTGCAACTGAAGAAGATCAGAGATCCTGACGTGAATGCTTCTTTTAAAAATGCTCATCTTAAATTTCAAATAATCTCCTTCCTCAGAAGAACTTCTTTCTATCAAACCAGTTTCAGGTTCACGTGGCAGGATGTTCGGTGTAAAATCTTCGGTAACTGATAATTCCGGATTTTCCATTACTTCCTTTATGTTTCTGTTAAATTTGCCAGAAACATTTGGTGAGTATCTGAGAATCAGTTCCCTAATACTGAAGACTATCTCTCCCATAAACATCTGTACATATTCTTTACGTAGTTGCTTCGTTGAAATGGCATTTTTCTTTGATGCATTTCTCTTCACTTGTGGCCGTTCTGTATGTTCATTGCTTCCTTTCAATCCATCCTGTTGTTTCGTTTGAGGTTCAATCTCCTTTTGTTCAATTCGAACAGATTTCTTTCTCTTCCAACACCAGACTCTATCTTTAACATCTTCGTTGCATTCTATTATGTGCAGACGGCCTCGCGTAAAGAAACAGCGCTTGTTATCTGGCTCATTTCTCCCATTGTCCAAACCTCTTCTCCCGTCCAGACCTCCATGTCCTCCAACCCCTGCATCTCCACTTAGCCCATCATTACCGTTTGAATTTTTCACTGATATGTCATCCTTTCCGGTGGGCATGTGTGTCTTAGAATAAGAAAGAATTTTCACGTTTCCATGGTAACCACCTTCACCGCCTAAACCAGCCTTTCCTCCATTGCCTCCTGGAGTACCTAGTTCACCTTAACCTCCTTCGTGAAGACAGTAGCTTTGTCCGATGCCAGCGTAACCTAAAGTACCCACAGCAGCCAAAGCATTGTTATACAAACTAAACGTCACTTTATTTCCCTCACTAGATCTCAGAGTACAATAGTAATCTTGTTTCCATTTCTCGCTTTCATCTTTTTCAATAGTGTGGTCCTTAGGTAGTGCGCTTCCTGCCGTACCAGTGATCATTCTAATGATATAAATCACATCTGGATACTGTTTCTTGAATTCCTCAGCACTGAGGTCACTGCCATTTTGTCCGTCTGTCCCTGCTTTTCCAGCGCCGCCATTTTGACCACGTCCACCTGCTCCACCATTTGTCAGGACGGTTAGGTAACGACCATTTACAATCTGAAATAAGCTGGCCTGGTTGTACGAAGCTAAGTTTGAAAAATCTTGTACGTATGTCATTGGACCACTGCAGTGTGTTCTTCCTGTTATTCCATAACCAAAAGGCTAAAACGCAAAAGTTTTCGAGCATGCATGTTTTGATGAGATACCACTGTTTTATAAATATTTTTTGAAAAAGTAAAATACCTATGAAATACTCTAATTCGCCTAATTTCCAGATTAAATTAATGGAAAATAATGGTAAGATTATGTGTTAGGAAAATCTGATTATCACTGAATTGGTACATGTGTCCATGATTCAGTGAAAACATTACGCTGATAACGTGACATTAAACCTATATCTGTCTTACATTTTAACTCCTTCTAACTAACAACTGTGTTATGATTCCTGCTCACGAGGTTTTTTTCAGAAATTGATAGTATTCTTATCAATTTATTGATCCTACTCAATTAAAATAAATGTCATAATAACCTAGGAGAATGAAGAACATAACAAGAAATGATTGGGAGTAGATCTACTCCTTTACATTTTCTTTCTCAAACTTACTATTGAACTTAGATTTTCTACTTCTCATGTATGTCATGTCTGAACAGTGAATATGACATTATTACTGTAACAAGGGCAGCTCAGGTCAAAGCACATTCATTGGTAGAGGTCTAAAATCTGACCGGTTGAAGAGAGGAGCCATCAAAAATAAGTATATTTAATAACCTCAGCAACTGTTTCCAATCATTGACATGATTGAAGTTGTCAACATAGGTACAGAAAATATGATTCAGGAGATCAGATTTTTTAATGGTCATAAGATTTTGCTAATCCTCACCAGTACACACATTAATGCCCAAATGAAATTTTGTGCCTACGTCAATTGCAAACAATTTTTAAATATTATCATTTGCTCCAAGAAGAGGAAGGGGTCAATAAATAGAATGAGTGGAATAATGATTTTATAGATCTAATCATTCCGATTGGTTGATAAAGATCACATGACTTTTAATAGTGGGAAGTATTTATCCCCCGCATCGGCAGGAGTTGTCATTGTATCTAATTACTTAGATTCTATGCAGAAATTAGATAATTTTATTTACCTTATTGGTGACGATGGTGACGATGCCTCCGCTCTCCCCTGGCCGTCCGTTGAGTCCCGTGAGTAAAACTATTGAATTGTAAATGATAACTTCTTAATTTGAAATATTATCACTTGTTTTCCTTTATTGCGAAACATTTATATTAATTTTATAGGATGTTGAATAATTGTCAGGCTGGGAATGAGTAATGAAGTTATGAAATAGAAATAAACTATTGATAATTTTAACAGCACAGCAAAGGGGAACCATCTAATAACACCCTTATTATGGTATTTTTAAATAAAAAACTAGCCATCATTACTCTTACTGTTTTGCTTACACAAAAATATCTTTATAATTTCTGATTGTCAAATTAGATATTCTCTGGTTGAGTCATTTTTCAATTGAATTTTTGAATAAATCTGGTACTTATCCTACATGTGTTTGAAAGTATTGATATTCTACAGTGAAAAATCTGCACGTCACTACACCCGGACTTGTGCGCACATGTGCACTGAAGTGGAGATTTGGAATTGTTTATGATTTCAGAATATGCTTTACAGTATGCGTCAACTTTGCTTTTAACCATTGAAGTCTTTTCTATTGGAAGACATTGGAAGACACCATTGGTGGAGCTAGTCTTATTGTGTAACATACATTTTTTCTGTTCCAATTTAGTGAAAAATGTAGTTAAATCCATTGATTAAGGATAGGTATTAAATAAGGGCACTTACGTCCCAATGTACTGGACACGTAATCATGATGTCAGGTGATATCACAGCTAAGTTTTTGCCTGGCAGTCTTAAGTCAGTGTCCACTCGGAGACAGTTTTCAGCGACAATATGGACTTCTGTGAATCGTTCTACATCCGGTACTGCTTCCTTCAGGGACATGTACTTGCCTTTTATAATTAGAGTCCTATCTTTGGTTACTTCTGTGACACCATCAACAAATTCATGAATGAGCTGAATCGTTAATTTGAGAAATCTTTTGTCAATTTTTTTGTCTTCTTTGCATAACTTTCTTAGAGTTTTCAAAGTGGTAAGACTGAATGCATAGGCCTCAATTTTCTCCAGCAAAGTAAATGTCTGTGCCATGATACCATCTCGCCTTTCATCGATGTCACTTTTCTTTTCTTTTCTCAGTCCATCTATTACTTTATGCAGGTCATTTGTGTTTTCAGAGTAAAATGTGTTCTTCAGATAATCTTTGACTGCATTCTTGTAAGTATCTTCTAATATTAAGATTTGATTCAGGTCACTAAGATGGCGGTCACACAACGTCAAAAAGTCTTTCATGACATCATCTCCGTTCATGTGTTTCTCATGACCAACTAACAGTTTGAACGATGGAAGGTTACAGAAGGGAACGGGAATATCTGAAATGAATGCATGATTGTATTAAATAAAACTGAATTTATTGTATTCGTTCAGAAAATTCTGACAAGTGGTTTAATTCCGTCCACCTAATTTTGATTCTGTTTTGAAAGTATTTTCTCAGTCATATTTTCAGTATTTTTTCATAATCTTTGAATGTTTTGACCACAAGCAAAATGTCAATGAAATTTCAAACCCTTTTTGATGACAAAAATGTCCCTGAGAAGCATTGTTTACAGGGAGGTTATTTATAATAATAATAGAAACAATAATAAACACGAGCGGACAGCTACCGTGGAGATTTAAACTTTTCTATTCTGAACAGAAAATTATGAACAACATTTTTAAGATTTTCTGAACATATTTTTATTTAGATATATCCAAATGGCTTCTTATATTTACCTACTGAAAAGAATATCAATTGCTCTTAAATTATATCATTAAACTTTAGATAGAAATCGTGCACTACCAAAATTTACTTTAAAAAATGTACCTTAATTTTGTAATAATTTAATTCGAAATTAATCAATATGTTTTATCCATCACGTACCTGTAACTTCGGTGAGTTTCTTCAGATTTTCCAGAAGTTCGGCAGACCGACGTTCAGTATCCTCGTCATTCTTGGTGAATTCAGAGTCAAAAGTTTTATCGCAATCCTCAAGAAACCTATTAATACATCGAGAAATGTACTTCTTCTCGATGTATCTTAAATCTGTTTGTTCGCACTTCCGATTTAGCTGACTTTCCACTTCTTCTATAACGGACCGAAGACTATGGAACTTTTCAATACCAGACTCTATAAGAGCTTTTACATTTTTCTTCAATTTCTTCCTTTCATGTTCATCAATGTCAGGCTTATCGTTTATGTAAGTGATAAGTTTACCAACATTTTCGGAAGACAGAATTGGTAACTGATGGAGCTGGTTTAAAAACCGTTCCCAGTTGTCCTCCCTATTGTACTTTGTGTGTGCCCAAATCAAAACAAGACCGGCAATGAAAGACTGACCAAGATGATTGCTGTCTTCATGATGAGGCAGAACAATTTGTTTCCAGGTGTAATTTGGTAGGTTTGAATGTGGTTCGAAAAATCTAGGAATATTACTATTGAGTCTCTCTTGTGCATCTTTTGTACACAAAATTTGACATTTGTTTGTGTCAACAAATAACAGTTCATAGCGATGAATCAAACTGGAGACGAAACCAGGCTTGACTGACTTTGCAATGTCAAACTTAACTAAAGCAGAAAAGGATTTCATCTCTTGACATGTGTTTTCATCTTCTATAAAACTGGGCAAATCCCTTTGGTTAACAATACGTATTCTATATGTATCCCACATAAATGTGTCTGCATCTTCTGAGATGGATTCCATGGGTTTTAACACGGACACACTCTCCACTGTTGTTATCAATCCCTGTATTTTGTCAATGTTGGGAAGGATGTCTTTCTTCAGCTCCCTCTCCGTCAAACCAGAGGACAACACTTCAGCCATGTTGTTTGATGAGACTCAAGAATAATTAAACAAAGCAAGATAGTGGTGAAATTCGTGAAAAGAGAATGCGAGAATATTATAGCTAAATGAACCGCAGTATTTATAACAACATTTTAGACCTTTGATTGTTCAAAATATGTAGTACATTTGCCTCATTCATAGTGTTATCTTTGAAATGATCTTTGTTGTCTGTTTGGCCAACGCAAGATTGATTGGTTATGTTTGTAAATTAAACCAATCACATAAAACCCTCTAAGAACCCCACTCACAGGTATTTGTGATGCTATCTGGTTTTTCATGATGACAGATCTGCCAGATCTAACAGAAATCAATTAAAATTTCTTAGAATAATCACAAATTCAATTTTAAAGGTAAGGGCTATTTAATTTCTGACTGTCATAGCCAGATTCTGGTTGAGCACTAAGCGCCCCCGGTTCATCATGACTATACACCGAGCAACCATAATCCTGAACATGTGAATTGACTGAAATGGGCAACAGTCCTGCATGAGTGACCTACCCACTGAGTGCCCTCTGTTAGGGTGTCACATGCACTGTGATACTTGTTACTTAAGGTACTCATTAGCCCCTTTTGGCCTGATTATGTATTGCACCATGAACTTGTAAACACGAGTAGAATTACTACAATAAACATCTACTGTATAGATTTCTCAACAAGTGTATTAGAGTTATCCCTATGGTCAGCTGCAATGATCACACATGCAAGATATTGGTATGTCAAGCGTATACAGACTTCACCTAACCTAACTGTATCAAAAGACATATCAACTGGTGCCATAATGACCATTATCTCGCAACCTGTGGAATCAGAAGGCAGAAAACAACACAACAAGTAGGCAAGAAGGAGAAAACAAATTTTTTTTCTTCACCATAAAATTCAAAAATTCCAAATATCCCAGGAAATGGCTAAGAACACAGCAAGAGATTATCTCAAGAACAAAACCCACACAGAAGTAATAACTGTGGAGAATAGCTCAAAGAGTTAATCCCGGAACCTGTGAAGCATGCAGAACAATACAAAGGCAGCCCATAACAATTATCAGCCAACTGCTAATCCGCTGATTAACAAAACCTACTACAATGTCAGGAATCCAACACCAACTCGCAATGGAACAACTCAATGAGCTGGACCAAGTGGGAAGAGACATCTTAAACAATATAATAATATCACCAGTGGAGGAAGTGAAATTCCCCACAAACAAAAACCCAAAATTCCACAAGAAAAAGAACCTCAAAACTGTGCATGTCAACTACGACACAAAAAAGAAGGCGTATATCATCAATCACACTGCACCACTACTGAAGCCAGGTGACATTATCAGGATCAACCTAGGAGACACATCATTGTACTACTGTTGGCACTCAGAAAGGAAAACATACATCTGAGTTAAAGATCCACACAAAGATAACACAGCTAAATTCTACACTTACTGTCACATTATCTGTGACAGGGAAATCAAGGTGGACATGCTATTGGCCTTCATGACCAGAACAGCATCTGCCACAAGAGACAAAATACAAACTGGTATAAGAAATATAATATCAGAGGAACAACTGACAATCAAAAT
>JBCAUG010720755.1:0-27155 GCA_038406175.1 Haplosyllis leylae | reverse complement strand
AGAGTGAATAGGTATATATTGGTTGGTACATAACACCAGAAAGTAATGAAATTTCTTTGTAGTGCACCGGCGCATTACAAAAAAATTGGCGCATTACAAGAACTTGTGACGCATTACAGTCTCGGAAACCCGAAACAAGAACCCGAAACCACAAACAAGAACCATTGCTGTTAACAGTCTTATCTGTTTTTACCTGGGACGCTGACCTGAAGTCTCTGGTGGAACTGTCTCATGACGTTAATTCAACCCGGAACTAAAATTGACCGAAATACATCTATGGGTAAAAATGTTTTGAGATGGTACTTGGGTACTTTTATCAAAGACGAGACAAGTGACTCAAAGCACACATTGGAGCAGTGCCAACTCATGGAGTAACAAGAAAGAAGACCTGCGTGACCGCAAGAGGCGAACCGCCCGCTGCATAACAAGTACTCGCTCTTCCGTACTGTCTCGGGGGGGGGGGTACCCCATCCCGGAGGAGTTCCCCAGTCCAGTCCCAGCCAGGGGTGTAACCCAGTGCAGTCCCAGCTGGGGAGGTACCCAATCCAGTCCCAGTTGGGGGGTACCCCCTCCCCCCAGCTGGGACTGGGGTACCCCCAGGAAAGGACCTGGGACCAGAGACCAAGGAGAGAACCCGGGACTGGGGTGCTCCCCCCCCCCAAACAGAAAGGAGAGGTTGAGAAAGAACATGGGACTAGAAGGAGGGTTACCACCACTCCCCCAGTTTTAACAGAAACACGTCTGTGAAAACATAACCTCCCGTCGTACTTCGTACGCGGGCGGTAAAAAGGCTTTCGGTTTCTATTCCAACGTAGCTTTCACTGGCAGACCCAGATTTCTCAAGGCGCAGCGCCAACTCTAAATTTCGCCAATTCTCATCGCCCCTTCCCAATCCAAATCTGCCAAGATTCTGTAAATTGTAAGTGGAACTAAACCAACGATTAATGTATCTTCTTGTTGGAAGCCTTCTTTATCTGCACCATTTACATGACCATAGTACCTAAATGTGTTGGCATCGAACATCACCTCAAAAAGGAAATGCTGGTTTTACTTCAACAGAGTTAGTCTTTTGGTGCGTCACTTGATCACAATTTGGATTACTTGGATTGTTGTCATATTTTTTTTCGTTCATTTCCTAAAATACGAAGTTTTATCTGTAATTTGAATTCGTTCGAACATCTTTGGTGGCTCGTTAGTCACCTTAGTGGTTGATTGGCTGTTTCTGCCCCAACATTTTGGGCTAGTGGTGGGGACCTACGATGGCCTTTTGCCATTCTGTGTAGATGGGGTGGTGGTTCTATTTGCAGGTGATGGGGACACCTCAGCACTATATGTGCTAATCAAACTTTTTTTTGTTGCGGGTGGTGGGGACCCGAAAACCTAGTGTAGAAGGACCTTCGCTGCCCCCCCCCCCCCCGCAAGTAGTGGGGACCCTAGAACCTAGTGTAGAAGTAAATATGTTGTAATCGAACTTTTTGTGGTCACAGGTGGTGGGGAGCGAACGAGCCACCTGGTGAAACTTTCACTGCCTGATATTTGTTAATGTTACTGATTCATTTAGTTCTCTTGCAATTTAAACACTCAGAAATTCGACCACTCATTTGATTAATTCATGGTCTTTTATTTGTAGACGCACTGTATAACATTTACATATTTACAGGAGCAATATAAAAATATGTAAATTTAAGTAAACGTACAAAATACTTACTATAAACATTTCAGAAGCGAAACATCACCAAGTTTACTAATGCGATATGTGTGCAATTTTCAAGGATTCAGATAAATTCGTAAATATGTCGTGTTCTGTTTATTATGAAAAAGAATCAGTCACGATGCAGTGAAAAAGCACGTGCTTTTTTTAAAGTTTTTTTTTTTTTTTTGGAAAGCCAAGTTTCGCATCATAATATATTATTCTCAATAAATATTTCAAAATGAAACATATGACGCGAAACATACCGTAAAAGATTTGAGGTCATCAATAAATACAATGTACATGTAAAGTTAAATATTCTAATTGAATATAGCACCTAAATTTATTAGTTTTGGGCATTATTTTAAGGCTTCAGTATAACTCCGTACCACAACATCTATCAACAGATCAGAAAAAACAATCGCTTGGATTTCCATGTTGTTCAGAAACACTCATTGTTCAGTGTTAATTAAATACAAAGTCAACAAAAATATATTATTAATTTTACCAAATTGTAACAGGGTTAAATATAAACATGTAGTTGTCAAGATGTACTGGTAATGTTCTACTGAAGTGATTGTCTTTCTACACAAATAGACAATAGGAGTGTGCCAAGTTTCCAAGCATGGTTTTCATTGTTGATTGAGGCTTGGTGGCACAGTGGTAACGTTTGGGCCTCTCACCGCTACTTCCTGGGTTCAATGAATCCCTGGGTCACATGCGAGATGTCTTTCACATTTCACAGCCAACGCCTGGTGGTTTCCCTTTGGGGTTTTCTTCCACCCTCAGAGGGGCTCCAAATTGTAATGTGATTATACAATGTATCTTTACTTGTCTCAAAAGGCCTCAAGGGCTTGGCCAGCGATGCTGGAGAATGTTAAAACATGGCTTTGATTTTGAATCGTTCTCCACAGAACTCGAATGGACATCATCACTTAATTTTTATAAATACCCCGACTTGGCCTTAGGATACCGAGGACTTGCCTGGAGGTTCCTGTGTGCCATTTGTCCTGGTCTCGCCATGTCTTGTGGAACAGTGGTCTGAGATCTATGAGACATGTAAGGTGCCCCGAATCCGTCACTGTTTCTTGCTGACGACATGCCTTCTGCCCTGGAGTTATAAGGTGAAATCGATTGGGGATTAGAGCCCAACGGTGAAACAGGTATCGATCCCGACCTGACGTGAAACGATGCTGGTAATGTTCTGGATTTCCCGACATAACTCTGCGGAGAAAACACTCCAAACTGCGTTCCAGTTCCTGAGGCTGAGCCCGATCTTGCGTGTGACACCATTTTAGGAACGGGTGACGTCACTGATGAAGCAGATCTGACATGCGTTACGCTTGGCGATGGATGAGACAGCAATGTGGGTGGAGATCTCCCGTCTTTTGGTGAATTATAACTGTACACACTGGACTTTTGAGTCCCTCGCGTCTGCTTGTTATACTCTGCTAAATTTGAGGCCCACTGAAAAATGAATAAAGAAGATTGCTTTCAACAACTGATAGAGGAACGAAATGGAAACTATCATTTGATATTGTTTTGATTACTTTAAACAATTGATCGCACGAGAGAACAGGAAATATTCATGCATTTGTGTTTTTACTCTTCCTTTGTGAATCAAAAATATACAACAATAATATTTTTAATTGTATTCTTCGTTAAAAAAATTCAAAACATGCAAACAAAGTCATGAAACACAATTATTTTTTAATTAGATGGAAAATACCTTTACACATCAGTCAAAATATCTACAAAAATGTACAACAATCATGCCTAATCCACACGGTCAAAGATCTCAGTGAGCAGGAACTAAGTGTACGTCACAGGTGACTATTTATAGCATGCTTGTTTTCATTTGAATTTTACACAAAGAAGTGTTGTTGATAATATTACCAAGACACCCTAAATTACAAAAACTAATTCTCTTACATAATACAGCAAGACACAGTGGGTTTAACCTAGAATGTATCTTCAATTACATTAAAGGTAATTTCGACTGATCATCTTGCATTATGTAATCAAAACCTTCGCCGGCATGCTATAAAGAAAGGATGTGTAGAGTCACCTTAAAACCGACATACACGGGAGCCAGTGTGATGGGCTTGAGGTCAAAATGTCCCCAAAAACATGATACCTTCATCGTTGCTATAACAGTTTCTGCAGTGGAGTTTGTTAACGCGAACTCTTACGTCGGCTCCCCTAGAACCAGTACCAAGAGGGGCGTGGCACACGCAGCAGCGGAAACAGTTGACATGGTAGTACAGACCTAGTGATTCTATTATCATTGCAGCACCTTGACCTACGTATTAAGCAATGAAGATGTAGTTATAAAAGCAACCAGCCCAGAGCATTTCCATATTAATATTATAGTTTTATGTACAGGAAAAGATTAAGTATACATTTCACTTGAAATGGTAATCGTTACCTATTTATTATCTTTGACTTTTAAAAACCATAAAAAGGAGCATAGGAAGCTAAGCCATGTGCTATGATAAATGTGTGCAATACTTTCGGTCGTGTAATAACGACTCTGAACATTTCACATGAAATGTCAGAGGCGACCTTTGTTCAATTTTCTCAGGCTCAAACAAAAATGTGTTCCTTAATTAATTTTCCTTCATTACATTTCTACCGATGTACCAAAAAGCTAAAAGCGTTTAACAAGCAAATAAAAGCGCATGAAATCTCTGAAATGAAAACTGGCGCACTGTTAAATTTAACATTTGATTTTTATTTGTGTTTTTTGTCGTTGATTCACCAGGCTTTACTTGTATTGCACAAGATAATCACAATACACGGGGGTTCTTCACTCCTGGCACACTTGCTCACCTAGTGCCTGCTCACAATGAGAGCATCTTTGACGCCCATTAACAATAACCTGTTCAGCCCGAGGTGCTGTGGGATCATCTCTCGTCGAACGTGGTGGTTTAAGGGGTGCTTCGTGGGTGGCTCCCGGGTAGTGCGACGATATTGCCTGTGGATGGTATTCTGATGGCTGTTGCTGTTGCACTGGTGGATACCCACTGCTAGAATTTGGGTGGTAACCTGGAGCGGAAGACTGGGTGGTTGGTGAGTATCCTCCAGTGTAAGACACTGAGTCTGGATATCTGTAAGGAGCAGGTTCGCCGTACTTGTTGTATTGACTAGAAGTGGGTGGGCTGTACCCAGCAGGATTGGATGCTGGTTGGTTGTACCTCTGGGGCTGTTGATACTGACTGGTTGTTGGTTCTGGTGGACTATAAGACGAAGCACGACCCGGAGATTTAGGTGAAGTAACTCGCTGTATGAGCGTTTGTTTTATTGTGTCAGGTATAGGGCGTGATGGTCTAGATCTATCGGTATCGGGGGTTTCTATGTGCTCCATGACATGAGTCGGAGGCGGGGGTGGATGTTTGTAACTGTGCCCCTGTGGTGATTGTCCAGTTTGCCTGTACAGATCAGCAGCATGCGGCGAAAGTCCACTTGTATTTCCTTCTGAGAGATCATACTGATGCGGTTTCATGTAACCAGCAGGATCCACAGCAGACCTGTATTGAGGGTAGTGCTGTGCGGCCTGAGCGATCTGCTGCTGTCGACTCTGCAACTTTTGAAGTCGTTCTCTCCCGCTTTGTTCGGCCATCCTTCTGCGTTCAGCTTCCTCTACCATCCAGTGATCTGCCGGATTAGGAAACTGCTGTCTCATTACTTCGGCGTGTTTCCTCCTCTGCTCCTCTTTCTTGTCTTCTTCAGCCTTTATCCAGTCCTCGCTTGACCGTAGTCTTTGTTTTGGCGTTGCACCCAAAGCGTGTAAGTTTGGTTTTGACATTGGTTCGCCCAGTGACCGGTCTGGTGTTGTTTCATGCCATGATCGTCTGTTCATGTTTAGCGCCTGCAAGTACAAAATGGTAACGCATATTTAATTTCATTTGTTAATTGGCGATGTTTTACTTAGACATTTTAGGACAGCATATTTATGTCATGTCCAGTCACTTACCGGTGACGAATCATCATGACTACTCTTTGGTCGCCTGCTGATCCCCATCGCCTCATCCCTTGCAGCTGCAACAGATGATGCCTCTGGTGCATATGAGTAACGCCTCATCTCTTCATCCTGTTGTACATTCTTCCTGTTTCTCAGTTGAACATCACTAACTTCACCTCTGTACACATTCTCATAGTTACCGGCTGGCCCGGCATATTGTGCGCTCATTGGTTCTTTCTTCAGCAGTAGTGGTTTCTTCATTATGGCAGGGGCGGGTTTACTAGACAGGCCTGTATCCGATGCGTATCTCTGATGATTTCCTGGTGCCGGCTCTCTGTATGTGTCCATCCAATTTTCACTTTTGCTCTTGGTCATCCTTATATTGTCATCCACTCTTCCAGCATAGCCACTCGGCATATTTGGTTCAAGTTTTTCAGGAGGGCTGTGCTCCCTTGGATGGGCGGTATATTGATTGTACGCAGGTTCACCCTTTGCCATTGATTGACCTGGCGGCATTTTTCGCAGATTGGGTGAGGGTTCGCTACTGATATTATACGTTTGTCGGTCAGTTTCGACGTGTAACGGCTGACTGAAGTCTGAATGAGGGAAGTGACCATTAGCGGGTTTCTCCTTTTGACTGTTGATGCCGTACTTCACGTCTGACAGTTCTCTGATTTTGCCAGAAGGCTGCTGTTGCGCACTTTCGTCCATGTTCCACAAGCGGTGTCGCTCGGCCTTTTCCTGCTGCAATCTTTCTCTTTCAAGTTTTAACTGCTCCGCCTCCAGTTTAATTCTCTCCTACAAGAAAAAATTAATTGGATGTGAAATTACAATGCTAACATTCACAATTGTGACATTTTATTGAAATCCAACTGAATTAAATTGCAGGTTGACATTAAATACTACTTCGATTGGCTCCATTTTACAACATTTACTGGACGTGCAAACAACAAGAAAGTCATAACTGGGGGTTGGTAACAAACGCTATGCTATTCCACGATCGTATGTTTACAACCTTTTTGTTTGTACACAAAGTGACACTGCGTTACACAGTGGTACGACGTTGTGTTTCGCGAGACCTGAAACCTTTGCTGGGCAGAATTTTCTTTGTCTTTTTGGACTTATTTGACTGGAATATATAACATTAAATTTCTTCCAACGAGACTGGGCACTCTACTGTACAAATACCACGACGGCTAATTTACCGATTGAAATATTTTTATTTGTTTCCTTTTATCACTGTATGTATACTTTTCAAAGTATTTCGCTTGCAAAAGCAATTCACACAAAATATTCATCCAAACGGAAAAAAAAAATTGTTAAGGGCAACAGTGTACAACAGTTCAACTTATCCAGCGAGCCGATGGGTTACCTGAAGCTGAAAGAAAGACAGTAGTGCATGTAAGTAAGATGTTTACAAATATCTGCAATTTACTACAATAAGTTACGATAAACTGTGAGGAACTGTTTACCTCCATAGCTCTCAGTTGTTCCTCCTTCTCTTTCAGTTGTTGCGCTTCCATTTCCTCCTGTCTGCGTCGCTCAGCAACAGGACCTGGACCAGTCCACGAGTCATCCGAGTACTCCCTCTGGTGGTCTGTAAGTAGTACAATTCCAATAGGCAACTGACACATTGGCAAACACAATACATGTTCCTGCTTATATAAGTTGTTTACAGAAAGTTTTAACGTAAAAGATTACACTGGCCATGAACACTGTTGTTTGAAATACAATTTGCGGAATCTGATTTTTATCAAGTTTAGAGGATGTACGTTAAATTGAAAATAAACGATTCGCCAGGAAAATCATTTGCTGCATACCAACATAATGTTCCCTTTCTGGATTGATTCTCCATCCTGGTGTAGTATCCTGTGGTCTAGTCGGTCCACTCCAGGGATATGATGATCTGTTGAGCAATATAGTTTGTCGTGAATTAAATCCGTTACGATTCATTTTCAAGGTATTTATACTAATGCTTCTTTGGTTTATTCCCATCCAGTAATTATCCCTTGCACGTCATTCTTGACTATCAAATATAATGGGTCACTACAGAAAGTTGAAGATTAAACTTTAAATCGTCACTTATCCAAGCACAGTTGATGCAGGGCGTTATAAAACGCCACTCTCACTGATAAAACTTTTCCTCAGGTTACTCCACAAAGCGTTTAATTGCATAGTTTATGACTGGGCTTTTTGACCTTCGGCCCTATCGTAGCTCATTTACATTGCTAATTACGATTCACCTCAAATGGAATGCGTCACTTTCAAATATCAATTTCATGTGATTACAGTACGGAAAACTATCGATAGAAATACATAAACAACTACAGTAGCTGATATGTACGTTTTCCTCAAACAGCAATGCTCCAAAGCATATATTATTTCACAAATAACAATTTACTCCGATTGGGTTCAATTAACTCAGGCTATGATACGATAAGGAGCGCATATTTTGGAGCATTACACCGCGGTTTTATCAACATTTCTGAATTTCAGTAAAAAGAAGTTAAAGATATTTTTACTCTTTGGAAATAAAATTATGTACCGGTATTGAACTTACTTTTGAGACTTCAACTTTTCTTCCTGCCGCCTTTTTTCGTCTTCGATTCTTTTTTCGGCTTCTCTGTCTAATTCTTTTTGTCGTTCTATCTCTCTTCTCTTTTCTTCTTCTATTTTTCTAGCTTCGTCTTCCTTCTTTCTTTTCTCTTCCTGCTTCCTCTCTTCCTCCCTTCTCTTTCTTTCTTCCACTCTGCGTAATCTATCTTCTTCCTCCTTTCGCAGTTGTTCAAATCTGAGCCCATTTAATTCGAGAAATTACGATAGCATGTTGATCATCAACAACTGCGAAGATGACTTGAACATTACACTTGGACAACATTGTAGGAAGATAGTTTTTTAGTGTGTCCAAACAAAGCCATTAAGTGAAGGAACTTTGTGAAAGTTTTTGCACTTCATACACTTGTTACTTGAGAACTCACCGTCTCTGTTCTTCTCTTGCTCGCTCTTCCTCCCTTCTTTTCCTTTCATTTTCCTCTTTCTCTTTCTGTCTTCTCCATTCTTCTAGCTTCCTTCGCTCCTCTTCTTGCTTGCGTCGTTCCTCTTGCTGAGATACGTACTTCAACTCAAGCTCCTTCTGATGAGCCTTTTCTTTTTCCATTAATTCCATATCCTAAAATTTATCCAGACATGATTTACTCATCCTCGTAATAAAAGTTGCCAAATTGCACTTTTGATAATCTAAATTAATAGAACAAAATCAATGAGAAATGCCCCAGACTTAGAAGCTAGTTTTACTAAAATCTAGAAAAGTGTTCGTTGCAAAAAAATAAAAATAAAAAACAAGGCAAACTTCTACCTAATTAAGGGTTAGTTGAACAAAGCAAGTACAAACCAATTTAAATATTACGTTTAAGTAAAAAAAAATAAAGGAAGTCATACCTGTCTCTGTGTGCTTGCCTGCTCAAATATTTCCCGTATTTCTCTGTCTGCTTTATCTGAACAGTCCATATGATCAGCACAGTCCATGTTCAAAGGCACACCACATGCTGTTTTTCTTCGTGCACGTTTTGTGCTGTTCATTCTTTCTAATGTGTGTGAGTTTTCGTCATTCTTACCTTGTTCTTTGTAATAAACGTGACCAGTGTGGCCGGTAAATGCCTTGGACAGTATATTTTTGCTACTCTTCATGTTGTTCTCAAATGTCGGAAGGTCAGTAAATCTTGATAACGTACTTGCAATATGGTTATTCTCCAGAAAGGTGAATTGTAAAGTGTTTTCCATGTCTCCCTGCACAGGTAACATGGCTGTAACATCTGAATATCTCCTCATTTTCCTCTTGCATTTCCTTGTTTTTTCAAACTTTGCAAAATTAAAGGTATTAGCTTTTTCAGAGCTAAATTTAAATCCACTACTAACAACCTTTGCAAAGAGTGACTTCAATAATGTTTTGGAGAGAGTCTGAGACTTGATAGTTAAAATCTTGGTGGTGAACTTCAGGTCACTCACAGAATCCACAAGTGACTTACAACCCACTGTAAGGTGTTCCTCGATGAATTGCCATAATTCCTTTATTGAACACAAATACATCTGCTAATAGTCTCTGCTCTGATGAATTAGTTATTCAATTTGATGAACCTTATAACTCTTTTTAAAATCTTACTTTGAAAGTAAATGAGGCTTACCTTTTCCAGATCAATGTCATCATTACTTCTGTGGACAAAATTAGTTTTAACAGTGCTACTATACAGGACAGACTTAGGCATGTTAGACCACCCATTAGCTATCACCTTACAACAAAGGAACAAAAACTAAATATTAAATAAACAGATAAAATTAGTAAAGCAAAGCATTATTGTCGTGTAAGTCAGAAAAAGGCACAAGTAAACTAATGTCGGATATGAACGGAGATTGTAACTAATATTTTTTTTTTGTATTTTCCCAACCAACATTGCGAAAGTTTTACTCCTAATTTATTACTTGTGTGGAGCTAAAGTTTAAATATAATTAAGATATCCTTCATATCTGACATTTAATTCCTGCGTAGTTCTGCGAAAAAAAAATAAAGACGTTAAAAGCACTTATATTAAAAGAACAAAATATCGACAGGGTAATGGTAAAATTGTTGACATTTAATACCTTCTTATTTTTCTCTGCTTCCAATTGCTTTGATCTGTTTAGGTCATCCTTGTATTGTCTCTGCAGTTTGTGTTGATCTTCCTTGTATTTTTCCTGCAATGTAAGACATTCATGTTGTGACTTAGCAAAACAGTTGTGACATGCATGCACAAGTATTTGAATGTGAACTCCCACAAGTATTTTTTACACAAGAAAGTATGATTCACTTTATCCAGTAATTTTCTAACTTCGAATACAGTATCAATTTCCTAAGAAGGTATTCAAAAAATATTTCTTGGTGTTAAATGAAGCTGTGAAAAAAATGCATGCTTTTAAACTTTAACTCAGGTTACTGCAAACATAAATGGCAAACTTTTGTAGTTAACACTGTTCGACTATTTTCTCTGCGTAAAAAATTTAACACTGTTCGACTATTAAAACGGAGCCATTAAAACAAATGCTGGAAAAAGCCGCTGACGTGAACCAAAGACAAGTCTCTATGTATTTTGTTGTCCATTATTTCTTTGTGATGTATACGGATTATACAATAACAGGGTTGCCACTCTCTCTCTGATAAATTTCCCTGTGTTTCCTTTGTTCTTCGCTTTTCCCTGTTTTTTGCCCGACATAAAAGTAACATTTATTCTACCAGTACAAGTCGGTGGAAAAATTTACTACTACTAGTCACCAATCACAAATGCAATGTATCCTGGTGGAAAAACCTCATTCCATAACTGGGAAAATATTCTTTTTTTATGGCTTTATGTACAAAAGACCATTTAAACTCCCTGTTCTTCTTGCGCCCTGGCAACCCTGAATATACTTCCTTTGTCATTTATCACACCGTCAAATCGAGAATTGTGGTTTGAATCATGTTAAAAACTTAAAAAGTAAAACAAAATGGTACATACCTTATTAGTCGTACATGCTGTCAATATTGCATGCGGGTTAATGTCTTACACAGATACTTAACGGTTACGTTTTGTCGCTTCCAGCATTGTAGACTCTAAAAAATCTGTTGAACTGATCATGCACCAATATTCAATTCACCATTTTCCATATTTAAAAAAATAACTATGGACTCTGAGGTCTACATTCTCAATTTTGTAAACGACTCTAAAATTGTAAAAATCGCAAAACAAAAACATTTCCACAAAATAAGTGAAAAATTCGACAGAATTTTGTTTCCTTTGTTAAAAATCCAGTTTTGTAAATGTGTACCCAAAAAATCGGTTTTTTATTTTGAGCCAACACAACTAACCATCAAATTTAATATTTTCGGTTTGAAATATTCCATTTGCGAAACACTTGTTAGTATGTCACTAACGTTCACTATTCATGCTGAACACACAAACATAACTTCAACTCTGCATTAAACGAAAGGACTTATAAGGCTATGAAAAAATGCATGCTTTTAATTTTAACGCATTAAAGGGTTATTCTGATACTTGGTACATGCTCAGTGGTCGTTTTACCTGACGTTTTTTCTCCTGCTCCTGTTCATATTCCTCCATTCGACGTTGTTCCGTCTCAAGATCGAAGAATCTCCAACTGCTGTGCATAATGGGCGGCGACCACTCCGCGTCCTTACTAACCTGCTCTGTGATTTCTTCTGCCAATCCAGAGAACACTTTCAAATGTTCCAGTGATTTCCAACTCTTCATTTTACTCTCATTACCTTTTCCGCTGATAATAGTGCTCTCTGTTTTGCTCTCATGGTGAGATGTAATTCGTTCTGCTTCCATTATTCTATTCCTTTTTTCAATTCCTGACCTGTCGGACTCGAACGTGTGTATCGTATTAATCCGTCTAGGCTTTAAATTATGTACCTTCCATGGGTCAATATATTCATCCTGTTCCGCAGCTTCTTTGAGATGCCTCTCCCTCTCCTCTCTCTCCAAATTTTCTATGATGTGTCTCTCTGCTTCTTCCAGCCCGTATTGCGTCCTGTATGCAGGTTTTCCCGACGATGGGTCGTAATCGTGGGTTGGTGCCTCAATTTGATCCCACAGCGCGTTCACAGGAGGTTTGTATATGTCTGCGCGGATGTCCTCACTTTTTGTTGAAATATGCAGCTCCCCAACAGAAGACACTAATCTGTCTTTCTTCTCCAAAGAACGCCACATTCCATCCTCCCGTTTCTTCTTCTTTGATTCTTCAAGTTCTACAAAATAACTTTTATTAGTAATGAATACGCTCCGCAGATAAAATCCAACAAATATCACATTGTGCAAACAATCAAAATCATTTGTTTCATTCTACGTGTTGTTTGTTGTCATTGTAAGTAACCGTACTTTAGGCTGAAAGAGTTGTTCCGGTCTCAAGTTTCTTATATTTTCTACAAGTCATATTACCTTGCTGCAACTTCTTATATTCTTCTAATTCCTCCAAAGGAACTCCTAAAAATTGTGCTCTTCGAGATAATTGTTCCACTTTAATCCTGGTGGTTGAATCCATACGTTGTAATCCAGGACGTAGACTTTCAGCCTCAGATTTCTCGTGGATAACCTTTATCTACAAAGTGGGAGATTATGCTTTTGCAACCATGATAACTTCCGATTGGTCCGATCTTTTGTACAGAAAGAAACATTTCTTCTGTTCGATTATCCTAAATATATTGTTGTTATTATTAAAAGTCCACAACAATATAATTGGATTCACGTCTTTCTCTACTTGTGCCCTTCGCACGTTTATTAACAATGGACGTAAAGGCTATGACACATTAAAGAAAGTACTTCAAATGGTTTACCTCAGTAGCTGATGTGTCCGGTAAAACGTCATTATTTTCCATGAACGAGTCGGTTGGAGTTCCTCCAGAAGGTGAAGGAAATGTGTTCCAATTCGGTGCAGGAGGAGGTTCAGAGGGAAGTGCAGGAGGTTCGTCTTCATCCTCTCCAGTGGATCTAGACATCCACGGCAATTTACCTGGTGCCTAAAGAAAATAACCGTTGTACGTTAAGTTTCTAGTTGATCTTTCTTTTTTAAAGCCAATGACAAAACGGACTTACAATTTATATTTAGAACAGACACCCTTGTTTCGAATTTAGAAGTCCTGAATTTCTAGTTACAATCAGTTTGGTTAATGCAAGATGCAACTTGTTCCCTTATCATGCTCACAATGTACTGGATCTAAGACGACGCTTTTCATGAGGTCATTTTCGTGGAGTTTTTAAGAGAAAACATTGCAAAAGAAAAGATTAGCGACCGTTTATCTGGGAAATCCTGAATCTACCACTGCTAATGAATACATTAACCACCCGTGTATGTATATTTTAACTACCTGCTCTACTGCAAGACTACTGGCATTGTTACTTCCCAATATGTTACTGTCATTCATCTCATCGTTCAGAACGTCAAAGCGTCTTCTCTCTGCTGCTTCCTCTTCCTGTGCTTCCTTTTCCAAACGATCCATTATTTCCGCTTCAAGGCGTTCTTCTGCAGAATTCATGCTGGACAAACTTTCCTCTCCTGGACTTCCCCTTCCGGTTAAACCCGTACTAAGTTCGCCGTCACTTGTTTTTATTAACCCTGTGCTCTGATGTCCGTCACTCATCGGCGCTGTATTGTGTGTGTCTGATTTGAAAGGCCAGTTTTGTACCCCTTTCGCAGGTTGACTGTCGTCGGTGTCGCTGACAGTCTTGCCTTCTGATCTCCACGGCGTTGGTGCGTGGGGCTTGAGCAAATCTTCTTTGGATCCGAATCGCTTCAACCAAGGTCGATTCTGTGCAGCAGAGCTCAAAGAATCCTGCTTTCTACTATTCTCAGGAACTCTTTCAAGTTTCTGTGAAGAATCTGTACTTAATGAATCTTCAATTCTGCCTGAACCATAGCTTTTAGCTGGCAGTGGTAAGGACTCATTAGAACTAGGTGCCTCTTTATCTGAATTGTAGTCGTTGTAGTTGTTAGTAGGAAGGGGTAAAGATTCACTGAAATTATGCGCCTCTAATTCCATGGATGCCGGCTGTCTCCAAGGTTCTTCGGATACTGTAGCCTTCGATTGATCGGCTGGCACTCTACCGGCTTTGATTCTCCAAGGAGGGACCCAGTCGGCTTGAAATTCAGTGGCAGATGTCCCGGATTCTACATTTCTCTCTCGATTACTGTACAACTCGGCTTCGGCTGCGCCAATGTCTTGCAAATCGTGCACGATCATTGAATCTTGAGACGCCTGGGAGTCCTCGTCTGATTCCACCTGTGCGTAATCAAGCAAATAAAGGCTAAAACTCTATGAAGCTACAAACAACATGCAGGATCACTGGTGTCTAATGCTGTATGCCAATACTTTTAAACTGCACCATGCATCAGTAGCAAAAATATAATTAAAATAGTTGCACATCTATTAATTACAATGAAGAATGTCAGTACCACAAAGTGGATATCAATTAATTGAAACCCGTAAGCATTGCATGTCTTGTTTAACGTGCATTGCTGTCTGACAGGTCATAAATATGTTTCCAAAAGGGTTGGCAACCTAATAGGGGGTAAAAATACTTGTCAGTGATTACAACGTTACATCAAGAAGTCTGTACGAGACCGACTCCTTGGTTACATTTTACCAACAAGAAAGCTTACCAGCGTTGTGTCGCACCCCATCTGAATATGCGATTTAATTCAACTTTAACTTTGGTCAGGTAGGTAGATGAAGAGATAAATTAAGATATGAAGAGTTAAAGAGAGATAATGAGATGAAACAATATGGAGATGAAGAGTGAGATGAAGGGGATCTGAAAATGTATCAAGCCAAATCTACAGAGAACGAAGTCCAGTGAGGGGTTTGGTTTTGGAATATTTGAAATCCGAACTTTTTTTCTCAAAATGGCAGATTTTGGCAATTTTGGTCACCATTTTGGACCCCTCATCTTGGCTTCAGAACATAGAACATGGGTCCCATCCAATTTTTGTTCCTTAGTATCTAAAGAATCCACATCCAGTAAAATTTGCCTGACGGGTCTGGAAGGGGAATCCCAAAAAGTATCAAGCCAAATCTGCAGTGAACCAAGTCTGTGATGAGTGAGTTCAAAAAATCAAAGTTGTTCAGAATGCCCTGAAACACATTTTGGTTTTGGAATTATTGAAATCTGAAGAAATTTTGAAAATTGGATATTTTTTTTCGTAACTGTCCATGGACAACCAACCAACTGTACACCATAGTCAGCAGATAAGTCGCTCCACTCCTGAGACGGCGGGACTAAAAATTAGGAGGGGAATGTTTAATCAAATAACAAACAGAAACAAACGTTTGTGAAAGCCCTAGCTTCCAGTAAATGCACAAGGTACTTTGTCTATGCTACTTGATTAAGATAAATCCATACTGTACTTTACCTTGCGATCTTTTCTGAAGGCCGTGTGTGGCTGTCGACTGTGCGCAGCAACATCTGGTCGTCTCTCAATACCGGAACTTTTATTATCTGAAAATCAAATATCTTCCTGGTAGCATCGCAGTGACCATTCAGGGAGGGATGAAAAGTTGTATTTTCACAAGGTTTATGTTAAAAGTATTTAGAACCAATCGATCCTATTTGTAAATTAACCCAAAATTTGACCCCCCCCCCCCCCGGGCGCTTTGGAAGCTCATAGCTCCAAATCTAAAGGGTTTAGAGTCTTGAAACCAAGTGTACTAGACAGCAAATTAAATTTTAAGAAAATTTGATAAAATCATTTTTGCTTGCCCCCCTCCCGAGGGGGAGATTTTTTAAGTTCCTCAGTTGACTATATCTACACTTAGTAGTACCTAAATTTACTAGAGAGGTAGAGTCCTCCACCACTGGCCTGCCAGGTTTCTGCTTGACTTGGTTATTTTTTGATGATTTTTCTAAACATTTCAAAGGGCACATTTAGTTCAATTTCCAAATCCCTTTTGACAAGTTATTTGGTACTGAGCCTCCTTAAGTAGTATTTCTGGTCAGCTTGCTTAACCATTATAGAGGTTAATTAACCTATGACTTCAAGTAATTTCATCAGCTTGAAATCTAAAGCTGTGGCAGTAGCTTTCATGACAGGCCCATCTTTCAGTACATATCTCTTGGTATCAAAAGGGTTAAGCAAAATGTACACACCTCTTTGGCGCTTTATCCTGAGTTCCAGCTGACCGGAATCGACAGCCTGGTTGATTACGTGCATAACAGATTCCCGAAAATGGCTGGCGACTTCGGCTCCATTGATGGAGTTTATGACGTCTCTAGCCATCAAACCACATCTGTCCGCAACCGTTCCTGCAAATGCCAAAAGAAACGACAATGGTTAGATGACAGTAAAAGGTCACGATGGGATTACCTTGCTTGACCTCGCCAGAACCCTGCAGCAGTGTGCAAAAGCCATTACACCAAGAGAAAGACCTTTCAGAGATAACTAATTTGATAGCTATGTATTTTAGGGTTGCCACACCCGATCAAGATAAAATTCAATGTGCTTTTCCCATGCATGTTCTCAACCACCACAGAAAGACTTGCTAGTGATGCCCTACAAACCATAATCACAATGACTGCATTCGATTTCCCAGCTTGCCAACTCAAAATTAACTAGAAAAGTTAAAAGGATCGCTGAAGCATCCCATCACAACCTTGGTCATCCTTTATTTTTTAAAACTTAAAAATTTTACCGGTGTTAGAAAGAGGTAAATTCCCCGTGTAAAAATAAGCTTCTAGTGTATGTTAAGCAAATTCCCAGTTTTCCCTGTGCCATGGCAACCTGTATTTTATTTGTGTTTGAACACCTTCTGAAGAATGTCCGTCCATTGTGCAATCCATCAGGTTGGCCTCTTCTGCGGAAAGCTTCAAGGCCACGTCATTCATTTCAGTTAACCAAAGGTTGAACGTATTTTGAATGAAAATTTTCTCACCAGCAGTAACGTATTCCACGTAGATAGGGGAACCGTGTTCCTTTCCTCCCATAATACTGAACCCAAAGCTCTCATTGTGTGCCGGTTTCGTCATACGTATTACTTTCTCCACGTATTCCTGAAAACAAAAAACGCAACTATTAATGCCACAAATTATGAGGACCAAAGGCAATGTAATTTCGCGAGGAACTCCTACCATCCCAATTATGTCAGGCAGAAAATCTGCGGATGATGTAATAAAATGCTGGTTGACGTCTCAGTATACTTTATCACTGACGTAGAAAATCCTTAACCAACCTTAGATGCGTTATTGCATTACAAAAGGGATGTACTGAGAAGTAAATAAGATCTATAAATAAACAAATAATGGTTATTATTGTTGCACCAGGCCTCTGCTTGATACGTTTACGTTTGTAACAAACAGGTGTATTTCACTACCTGATTTCACCCAGAAACGATTACACAGCTTCGAACAGAACAAATATGATTTATGTACAGAGCACGCTTTATTGACTGCAATGATATTTGCTTGTAACCGCCTGTTAGAAGTAGACAAGTAAAGACAGGATAAAAGTTGATACAAGTTTATCAACACATCGAGTTCTTTGTGATGTTAGGATACAGAACAGTGCTGAATTTCCATTGGTGTGAAGCTGGTCTACCCTTTGAATAGAAAATTTACCCTAAACTTAGGCTAAAGGCCAAATAAGTATCCGCACCTTGCATCCACCTCTCCTGAGTTTAGATTCACTAAAAACCAAATTTCCTTATGTCCGGTGAGGAGGGGGGGGGGGGCGGGGGTCAGGGACCAACTTCCAATTTTTGATGCTGAGTCCAAAACTGCCTAAAACCCAAATTCCCTTTGCCATCAGGGGGTGGGTGATGGCCAACTTTTTGGTGCTGACATCCTGGTGAGAATTTGGGGTGAACTACAAAATTTTTGCCAGATTTATCTCCACCAAGCCAGAGTGAGTGCATCACAGAAAGTCTCCGTACGGAGACTAATAGTGACTGACTGTTACGAAGGAAGGATTTATATTTAAGATTAACAAACAAAAAATTAGTGTGTACCCCGGTACAGTGTGTACATTCTTACAGTTTCAGAATGATAATTAACATCAATGAAGAATGTAAAATTACAGCATTTCCTTCCTGTGGAGATGTGAATTTAGCATTAGCGTGCTTTAGCAACGGGCTCCAAAACTCTCATCTTTCTAGTCAGTCCCAGCGTGTTTTTTAAGAATTTAAAAATGCAAGTAAGAAATCTTCATCTTCAAGCTCCTGGTTTCAGATTTTTTGGCCTCAGATCGTCTTCTTATCTAGTTTTTCTTCCGTTGCCCCCAAGGTCATGAGTACAAACTGGATCTAAATTATTGCACTGCCTAAAATCTACTGGTGCTGCTACAAAGAAGCTGACACCTGAAGTAGAATTTACTCCACGTTTTTACTGTATGTAAGAAATTGGTTTTTATTCCTTGCAGCTGCTGAAAGGTGCTCCAGTCACAATATTATGCTAAGTTTTGATAAACAATTTACGTTATTCCTTCTTCTGCAATGAAATATCACAGAGTCGTATTTTATTCATAACAAACATAGTAAATGCATTTAAATAGAAGCAAAGAAGCTGTTACGAATGATATTGCCATTGGGAAAGCTGTCAGGTCAACGCCAAGAAATAAATTGTCCTTTTGACGGAATACTCTGCCACAATACTTTGCTACGTGCATAAAATTCATGTCAAAACCTCAGGCTCATGAGGAGAGAGGTTTTTTTTTACAAAGGGTGTGATTATCTCAGAAACTCCATCCAGATATGAATCCTGGTACTATTCACTGTCAGTCTTTCATAAATCGTATCGTTGTACACACATCTTTATTTGCACAACAATCAAAGAAGTAAATCGATCTTACCATCCAACGTGGAATATTAACAACAGTTCTTTCATGCTTTCTTCAACAATTTTACAAACAGATATATACCGAACAGGCTAAATAAATTGTACACAGAAGTTTCTACTTTCTTGTTCATCTAACATACATTCATATAACATACCTTCATGTTGACAGCATCAATAACAAAACGTTTCAGCATAAGAAATAAATCTCTTCAAGATTTATCCTGTGGATGTGACAACGCAACTCACTTTTTCTTTAAAAAAAAAAATCACCGCGTCACTGTTGTCGACAGTGTCAGAATTTGTTCTATATGAGTTCTGTGTTATCCACGCTAGTGATGTGCAAGAACTAATGGAGTATATCTCTGCAGTTATGTGACGTATTGCTGGTGATGCTATGTGAGCAGCCACACCCCTGCATATCACTACCCCTTCTAACAACACACAAATACCATGGCTGCTTCTGGCACTGTTCTGCCAGGCCCATTGAGTCCCCTTCTTTCAAAATTCACAATATGATCATGTGTAGCCAGTGTCTATTCCAATAAATATTTTAAATACTTTCCAGGTACTTTGTGCACATTACAAACAAGATTTACGTTTAGTTCTGTGTGGTTACTACAGGAAGTAGCTTCGAGAATTTTGCCCAGGCAACAAATTTCGTAACCTACATTGGGGTTTATCAGTTTCTATGGCAACCATTACTGGGATGTCTCAAAGTCAAGGGAATTCCAGGAGGGTTATGTCATTTTTCATAAACACAAACACTATCACCAGAAAGGTGGTACTGATACGAAGCCCTCAAGTTACAATACAATACTGCTTCCCCACTACCAACTAAAAACTTAACAAATACAATACTACTTATTGCTGGTCAAGAAAACTGTGATTTTAGGCACTGACATTGTTTTTCCTAGTCTCACAAAAGGACTTATGGAATCGCCAATTGAATCCAAGATAACTGAGGGGGATGGACTAAAAATTCGACGGAAGCAGTGATGAAAGCAAAAAAGAAAAAAAAATCAGGCGTGGTATGTACCTTTAACTTGTTTTGGCCTCATTCTTTCTTTTAAAATGATCCTCACATGTAAGACCCAAGGTCTTTGACCAAAATTAAACGATTAACTGTGCTGAAATAACTACACGTTCGTTCATTGTTGACCGATAATTGTAAGAAGTTTATTCTTCAAAATAAAACGAGGTAAACGAGAAAAACAAACCCGCCTCTTATTCCACTTGTTACGCACCCACTAGTCAGTCCGGCCTCTTGTCTAATCGTTCAATTCTTCCACACTACTCAAAGAAATCCTGACGTGTGACTGATTAGCCTGATGACAAGGTTGCCATTCATAAGAGCTACACGAAATAAATGACATTTTCCTCGGCAAACCAAAACCAAAATACGAGATACCTAGTGCGCCTAGTCTTTCGGGGAAACCACAACAAACAAGGAGAATTCGTTTATGAACTATTAAACTGAATAGTCATTTCACAACCATATGACACGTATGCGACCTGAATCAAAACTGCTGGTAAAGTTTCATTACATTACTGCATACGATATACTTACATTAACACTGCCATAATCTTCCACTTGTAATGAACACTCTGTTCTACACCATTCACTCCTGTACATAGTCTCGATATTAATAATGTCCGCCAACTTTACATCCATATGGGGCCTTTCAACACAGCTCGTGCATATATCTCTTGCAACGTTATAGTGTAAAGCAGCCTCCACAAAACAACCCAACGGAATACTAATATTTTGATTTCAAAGATTGGATAAACAACATATTTCTGCATTCATCGCATTGTTACCACAATTTCATCAGTGCATACAGAAAGCGAGTGGCCAGCAATGCATTACGACGTATTTTTCCCATGATACGCGCGAAACTATTATTGCAGCTGTTGCTGTTTGTACATGACTATTTTGAAAATGTTCAATTGTCATAGCCATTCAATGCGTTTTGCACACATCAAAATCAATCACTTGTTATTGGCAGCTTCTGAAACCGATACATTTCGGTGCATCACTTTCCAGGTGTGCCAGTAGATTCTTCGATCTTCGTCCAAAGCCGCTCATTAAAGTTGCTCACATCCAACTGTTCGTTAATATTGGTCTACCAAAGAACGTGCCGTTTTACTTTTGTGACGAAAAATCTGTATAAACTTGAAAATGGGCAAATTTCTTATGCTGACCCTTGTTTAACAACACAAGAACAAACACATTTCTTTGTTTGTTCCCGAGAAAGTCAATGCAAAAATCAATCTCAGAATATTATCGACTGAAACACAAACCTGCTATTGAGTCCTTGTACTGTTGTTGTAAAATATTTTCAAACAAAGTATAAAAAGATTTTAAAATATTTACAACTGGTCTTCAATATTGGTGTACCTGTTGTATAACACTAGAAAATATTTCTGCCTGCAGGGGCTGATCCAGAATTTTCTTTGGAGGGCGACAATACCTAGACGGGAGTGCCAACCCCATATTTTTACAGTTTCCTTAAAAAAACATGTAAAATTATTGGAAATTTGGTCCGTGCGTGGGGGCGCCCCCACCCCATCTCCCACCATCCCGTCGGATCTGCCATTGACCTGGCATAGATCAAAGAAAAATGTAAGCCAAGGTTGTAGCATTTGTGTGGTTATTGGTCAATAGATGACAAGTGTAGTCTGCCACGCTGCTGACACCTCCAAAATATAAAAAAGTTGCGTTTACCTGAGGAGTTTCCATGTCTTCTGAGTCACTTTTGAATTGTTGTTCCCACTGTCTCTTCTTCAATACATGTGGCCTGAGATCCCCGTCGCGTCTGTTATTTATGTCTGTCCTCACTGAGGAAGAAGATATTGACGAAAGCGACGACGGCAGCGATTCCCTTGGCTTCTTTTTCATGGATGATAATTTCTTCTCTTTTTCCTCCTCTTCGAGAGGATCCTCTTTGTCAAATATGGAAGCCACTTTGATTTTGCCCACTGAGCTCTTAGTTGAAGTCGGTTCGTTGTCTTTAGAATTAGCACCTTTCTGAAAGTTTCTGAGCAATGATCCGAACCTGTTTGACCTTTCGTCAATTTGTGGAGCACTTGGTTTGGCATTTTCCTCTTTTGTTTCATTGTTAGTAAGTAACGATGAAGGAGTTAATCCATCACCACTTGAGGTCTTGGGAGTTGAAGGGTCTTTTCTAACAAAATCCTTCCGGTAAGTGGGTTGATATTCCTCATGATCATCTATAACTTTGAAGTCTCCACTTTTGATTTTCGCCAGTGGTGACCCCGCTTTCCAGCTCCTAGCGGGGGACTCCATCTCCCTCCGTGGACTGGGTTTTTTCTCTGGCTCGAAAGATTCTGCCCAAGCGGAAACAGCACCCTTCTTCGCAGCAAATCTAGCACCAATGGACGAAGGTCTCTGCTAAAACAGAAATACGTCAAATATTTTTTTAAAAAAAAAAACAAGCAATTTGAGGAAAACTAACGATCTGTTGATCGTATTCAGTCTATAGAATTTCACAGATAAAACTTAGCATTTGTACTTTCTTTAGGAAATTGTTATGTGTTAATACCTCTACAACTGTCAAAGGAAATCAGAAACACGCGTATATTGACACGTTTTTGCGCATCAACACACCATTTACCGCGACAACAATGTCCATTTTAAAACAAAAGTCAACAACAAAATGAAATAAAGACCGAAACAAATAGTTCAGTGATGTCTTCCTTAACACCAGACTCGATCTACGTGTAGTTACTAAGAGTGCAATATGTTAACTATAAACTACATCACACAAATTAGGATGATCACTTTCTGACGAAATTCTCAATTTCTAAACAACAAGGTTTGTGGTCCAGTGTCACAACATGCATAAAGAGTGGGTGCTTCGCTGTATGAGATCAAATACAGTGCAGAGTTTCGTACGAAAAGCTGTACATTCATGCAAGATGACAAATGCACACAACATTTAACATACTTCTCCTATTTCCTGAGAATTATCTTCCTCTATGTCCTCCTGATCGATCTGAAAATTACGTTTACTTCCAGCGTTTAATTAACTGGACTTCAAATAGGCATGTAAGGAGTAAAAATAGTCTGAACTCACTAGAACATCACGACACATGAGAACGCGGGTATTCTTACCCATGAGCTTCTAGGTTTGGACGAGGGGCTCTTATTCTTCTCTTCAATATGTTTGTTCCACCGATCTGTCACCCTCGTCTCCTGCTTATCCCTCCTCCAGTCAGACAGCCTTGAGTCAGACCCGCTCGTTCCCATTTCTTCTTTTTTCGTTTCGGCTTTAATACTGTTGTCTCTGGAAATTGCGGGTGTGTCCTCGTCGAATGAAGACCTGAACGTTGATTGTTTTGAAGTTGTTGCTGATTTACTCTTTGGCTTAAAAACGTCATCATCGTCATCCAGTGGATAAAATGCCATGCCAGTCCGCTGCTCTCTGAAGAGATTTCAACAGATTTACATTTCATTTTGAAAGGATTTCTCTCTCTCTCTCTACCTGTTTTGGAACAACAAATACAATATCGTTTCTTTAATCCGAGCATCAGTTTTTGTTTGAAAATTTTCAGTAGCGACAGCATCATCGACATAAATACTTTCATTTGAGTTGTTCAAAGAAAGAATCAAACCTTTGTTTCATCATCTCCCCAAAGGTTTTGGCTTTCTTTGCCCCTTTCTCCAACTCGGCCTCTTGTTCCGCTTCCACAGATTTTACGTACGTTCCGTGCGACTTCCTGCGCATCTTCGACTTCCATGATGACAGATCCTAAAGGTAAAGTTGTGAGTAAAAATGATTTTAAATTGATCTATTTGTTCGTCAAATAAAAACCATGTTTTTAAAGGGTTCTTTTATTACCTTTTCACCTAAAAGTATTTGTTTAGAACCAACACGACTAATTTCGTATTTCCGATATTGACCAAAAGCCGCGCCCATGTTGTATGTTTTTTATGTGTATGGAGTACTTTACTAAAGTCCGGATCAGTTTATTATTTTTCAATAATCATTGAGTGGTAAATTTATTCACATAAGAACCACATGACAAAAAACACAATACCCTTTGACGATTACAGTTCCACGAAAACTAAGCAGGCATGTTTCACACAATGCATAATCATAGCAGGTAATGGGGACTACCAAGCGAGAGATACTTACATGTGATCACACACCCATTAGAAATATGTTACATTTATGTACCGTTTAACGCAAGGCAAAACAGGAATGAACAAATTTAGTTCGATGTATTATGATCAACAAACTTGTAAAGAAGGCAAAAAAAGTCTGGTACCTCCGCCCAATGAACCACGGAATTATCCATGCTTTTTCAAGCTTTTTTCAATTTTCTTCCAATAACGTATGAAAAGATTTTCTCCCTAGTTGTTTTTAATCTTTTTTACCACATTTTACAATTCCAACGGATTGCTGTGATTTTCCTGAAAAATCCTATCCTTGACTGTTAGTAACTTCGACACATAGGTCACATGCCTATATGTCTGATGTACATCATACGTGTTTATGTTAATTTATCATAAAGTAAATCATCAATGATCATTATGCCTCAAGGGCCAATAACAATAAGCAACCATCTCCGGGAGACCACGCATAGTTCACATCTAAGAGGCTTCTGTCCAATAGCAATTTATTCAGAGGCATGTTTTCATACCTTCCGAGTTTACGTGTGTAGAGTAATTGTGGGTTAAACAAATACTGCGACCCGTTCAACTCGAGACGAAATCTTTTCAATCTGAACATGCACTTCAATGTTTTGTGCGATCCAAACACAATTAGTACACGATGCCTCAAGTCACAGTCATTCCCCGCAAATGTTTAAATCAATGATGATGGTATTGGTTTCGCAAATACAAGTATATGAGCCTTTTAGAAACAGAAATCGCTATTATGACACCGAAAGGAATACAGTACGTGGGATTGACTTCCGTCGGAAATATTCTACACCTATAATTAAAGCCCTTTCTACTCCTACCTACTCCACGACATGACTACACATGAACATGAACATGGAATTATTACCTTTTGCCACTGGACAAAGGAAACAAAAAGATGAAGATAACGTATCCCTATAATTTGTTAAATTACACTTTCTGGAAAGAGATGTTTAAACTGTCCCTTTTTACAACAACTCAATATCACAAATTAAAGTTTCTGATCCCTGGAACATGCTGCCCCCTTCCGTTCACTTCGATCCCATAATGAGGTCTGCAACTATGAGAACCTACTTTTTACAGTTCACTGTTTGAACCGCAAAATTCTAAGATTATATACAAACTGAAAAGATTCTGCCCAACATACCGTTTGCCAATCCTCCGCTTCGTGTTCAACTTTGGTTTTTATTTCCTTCTGTTTGGTCATCACGTCTATTGTCTTCTTGGCAGTTTCTGCGAGCTCATTTCGTATGGGCTAAAAGAGCGTTAATATTCTTTCTGTAATCTTTAAAGCAATTGGCGTTTCAAAAGTTCATGAAATGTGGATTATTTTAGAGGAAACCACAGCAATTGAACATGTCAAAATTGAAAACATACCTTGATAAACTGCAGGGGATTGCTGGGTGGCGCTGTAGTACTACTTGCTCTGCGATATTTGTTGGCTACATTTGCATCAGCGACTGACGAGCTACGACTATGTGATGATGATCCATCGGTAGAGTCGGCAAAACGAAAACGATTATAATCCTCAATGCTGCCGTCTGGGCTTCCAACAGACTCTGCAACATAACACATGTATACGGAGATCTCCTTGAAGTACTTTCGACTCGTAGTAACATTGCCGGCCAATTACTTGCAGGCGATTTCAATGACCAAATGGAAAACCTCTTCAAATCTGTACTGTAATCTGTTGTCTTTCACCAAATATCATTAAAAGAAAAAATGTTCGCGTCAAGATGTTAAACAAGTGTAGCACCCCCAGTGAACCAGGTATGACCTCACTTAACAATTAAAACACTCTTTTAGTATCGGGTCTTGCATGACTGTACTCTGCTCGCTTCTGCACAACTGAATATGTATACAAATACGCAGAAGTACATACCTGAGCTATTGAGACGATTATCCTGGTCATACACTGCATCGAATGTTGCAGAGTATCTGATGTTTGCGTTGGTTTTTCCTTCAGTAGTATCCATATTTGTTCTGTTGTCTTCTATGCCATATCGAACTGGTATAATCTCTTCACTGTCTTCTTTAAATCCCTTTTTGCTCTCTTCATGCAACCCGCTATTTTTACTTTCATTCACCAGTGAAACAGTCCTATCTTCAGAGAGTAATGAATCGTACGAGTTGTCTCGCACATGTTGAGGACTGTGCAGAAACTCACTTTGTGATGGAGTCTTAGATTCCGCACTGTAAACCGAGCCGTACGCACTTGAGTATCCAACTGAGTCCCCAGACGGTTGTCGCGTGTGTCCATATAAATACTCTTGGTTCGCACTTGTTGTTGGCAAGTTAGGGCTATGGTTTTCGTAGATGGGACTAGAGGTATTAGCGTGATTATGAATGTTATCTTCCGCGAAAGGACTGGGAGGTTTGACAATGAAGTCACCACTGTCTAGATTTTGGCCACTGAATACTGCGGCAGTTTCGTTTTTCCTTTGTAATTGATCTAAATCTTCTATTTGATGACTGAAGTTTAACTCGTGATTATTGTTTCTGTTTACGAAAGCTTCATTGCTTAATCGTATTTGAACCTCAAGGCTTGTATGCTGTTCCTGTGGAGAGCCAGTAACTGCAGCGCCTTCTGTCTGATCTGGTTCAATCAGATCTTCTTGCACAGACTGAAGTGTGAGACTACGTTTAGCTGGAGGGCGAGGTGAACCTTGGTGCGAACTTGCAGTGCTGTCTGAGTCCTCGGATCTGGAGGCGGACGCAGCGGGAGACAACTGGAGAACACTCTTATATTGGTGGTGGTTCACTAGGTCACTAAACGCACTGAAGTCTAATTGTGGACCTTCGTAATGCTGCTGTGCGTATTTTCCCAACCAAAATATGGTTATGGAAACCTACAATGATAAAGTCAAGTTTAACTCTTTCGTATACCAAGCACACTAATCAACACTTTCATACCTTTGGGCACTTAAATGGCTCTAGCTCCTTTAATATTCATCATAGAGACCTCTAATAGCCACCATTCAACTC